>RCUC01065693.1:0-20938 GCA_003697995.1 Taxidea taxus jeffersonii
TTAGTTCTTTTATTTCTCCAGAAAGGGCTTTTATTTCTCCTGACAGGGTTTCTCTAATATCTTCCATGCCTTTTTCGAGCCCGGCTAGAACCTTGAGAATCGTCGTCCTGAATTCCAGATCTGACATATTACCAATGTCTGTATTGATTAGGTCCCTAGCCTTCGGTCCTGCCTCCTGTTCTTTTTTTTGTGGTGAGTTTTTCCGCCTTGTCATTTTGTCCAGATAAGAATCCGCTGTTCTCCTTGTTAAGTGAACTTGGTCTTGGCTGGATTTCTTTGATCTTCTGGGGGAGGGGCCTGTTGTAGTGATTCTCAAGTGTCTTTGCCCCAGGCGGAATTGCACCGCCCTTACCAGGGGCCGGGCTAAGTAATCCTCTCAGGTTCGCTTTCGGGAGCTTTTGTTCCCTGAACGCTTTCCGTAGAGTTCCGGAGGATGGGAATGAAAATGGCGGCCTCCCAATCTCCGGTTCAGAGGAGCTGAGAGCTAGGGGCCCCAGTCTTCAGTGCGCCTTCAGAGAAAAGCGTTTAATCACTCCCGTCTCCACCGCCTCCAGCCGCGCTTGGAGAAAATCGTGCGTAATCAGTCCTGTCTCGCTGGCTTCTGGGAGCGCTCCGAGGTCACCCAGCCTGTGACCAAGCGTCTCTGTCTCTGGCAGAGTCCCACCTGGAGTCTCCAAACCACGTAGATCCCTGAGCTCTCCCGGGTCGGAGTCTCCCCGGATCTTGTGGGGACCCCTCGCACAGAGCACCAGCCCGTGTCACAGAGCACCGGCCCGTGTCACAGACCACTAGGAAACCTCGGCTCTGTCTCCGCAGCCGGCTTCCCCACTCTAATACCTGTGAGCTCTGCGACACTCAGACACCCTCGATCCTTCTGTGACCCCGCGGGACCTGAGTCCACGCTGTCCCCGCGAGGTCTTCACCCCAGTTTAGCCTCTGGAGCGATGTCCCTCCGTGGAGCAGACTTTTAGAGAGATTTTTTTTTTTAAATAGATTTTATTTATTTATTTGTCAGAGAGCACAGGAGTGAGCACAGGAAGAGTGGCAGGCAGAGGCAGAGGGAGAAGCAGGCTCACTGCCGAGCAAGGAGCCCGATGTGGGACTTGATCCCAGGACGCTGGGATCATGACCTGAGCCGAAGGCAGCCGCTTAACCAACTGAGCCACCCAGGCGCCCCCGTGGAGTAGACTTTTAAAAGTCCTGACTTTGTGCTCTGCCACTTGCCGGGAGCCGGCCCCTCCCCCTGGGGGTCTATGTTCCCATCGCGTTGGATTCACTTCTCCGCTGGTCCTACGTTTTAGAAAGTGGTCGATTTTCTGTTTCTAGAATTGTTGTTTTTCTTCTCTTCGATCTCCTGTTGGATTCGTAGGTGTTCGGAATGGTTTGATAGGCTATCTAGCTGCTCTCCTGCTGCCTGATGTAGTCTCAGCCTGCTACTTCTCTGCCATCTTGACTCCTCTCCTATTTTATCTTATTTTTAAAGATTTATTTATTTTGGGGCACTCGAGTGGCTCAGTTGGTTAAGCGTCTGCCTTAAGCTCAGGTCATTATCCTGGGGTCCTGGGATCAAGCCCCAAATTTGGCTCTCTGCTAGCAGGGAGTCTGCTTCTTCCTCTCCCTCTGCCTGCTGCTCCCCCTGCTTGTACCCCCCCATCTGCAAAATAAATAAAATCTTTAAAAAAAAAGATTTATTCATTTATTAGAGAGAGCACCTATGAATGGGGGTAGGGAGTGGGGTGAGGGCAGAGAGAGAGAATCTTCAAGCAGACTCCCTGCTAAGTGAAGAATGCAACTTAGGGCTCAATCCCTGGAGATCATAACCTGAGCTGACACCAAGAGTTGGATGCACCACTCAGGTGCCCCAAAGGAGGACATTTTTTTTTTTTTAAGATTTTTATTTATTTGACAGACAGAGATCACAAGTAGGCAGAGAGAGAGGAGGAAGCAGGCTCCTTGCTGAGCAGAGAGACCGATGCAGGGCTCGATCCCAGGACCCTGAGATCATGACCTGAGCTGAAGGCAGAGGCTTTAACCCACTGAGCCACCCAGGCGCCCCCCAAAGGAGGACATTTTAATGTTCAAAGGACAGAACTGACATTGTTTCAGAATAAAGGGGCATCGTCCCCAGGAAATGACAGTTGGCAACTTTATATTGACATGTATATGTTCCGTGGTTCCAGTTTTCCCATTTTGCTGTGGACTAGTGAGCATTCTGTCACAGTTTGACATTTGGGAAGCATCTCTTTACTCAAGATTGCTTGATAGTAAAAACTTGCAAAGTGATGAAAATGGCATTCTTTCTTGAAAAGTAGTCATTGACTGGGAGATGAAACGAGTGAAAACTGAAAATGAAGTTCACTTGTGAAGTGGGGGTAAGTACAGGAGAGAGGTGCCACTTGTTTGAATTATGATTTAGGGACATGGCAGGAGCCAGGTATAAACTTTTCCATATTTTCCTAGGGGTCTCAGGTTGGATCAAGTGATATCAAGAATTAATTATTTTCTTAAGTCATTAGACTTCTAATGAAACCTCTCCTTGGATCCCAAGAACTCCTTTGATCTTGCTCCTGTTTTCCAACACCACATCGCCATCCTTGTCCAGTGCCCCACACTTGCCAGGCAAGGTGTGAGGTGGCAGCCATTTTGTACACCCATGAACCTTCCCACAGCCTAACACCAGCACTGAGCCCATGAATCACACATTTGCAGCTCTCACCTACCCTGCTCTGCTGAGCTTCAGACCAGCAAATCCAGTTGCCATTCAGCAGCCTCACACGAGTGTCTTTTTTCCCATTCTGGCTCCTCCTTGCTTCCCCACTGCACAAAATAGAAAAGTTGTTCATGCCAGAACCTGGGTGTTCTCCCTGACACATCCGTCACTCCTCACATTCACACCTTACCTATTCCTGAAGTGTTGACTGCAAAATATATTTCTAGTCTTTTTATTTCATGCCATGACTACTGCTACCGCCCCTGTCTTGGTCACTGTTCCCTCTTCCCTGGGTTATTGCAACATTTCCTCTCAATCTCCATCTCTAACCCCATCAGTCCATTCTTCACACAGTAGGCAGCAGAAAGACTTTCTCAAGATGGAGACTGGGCCATGTTGCACCCCTGTTCAAAACTCTGAGGACATTTGGGATGAAATGGAAAAAAAAAAAAAAAATCCCTAACAGGGCCTCCAAGGCTCGTGGAGTCGGCCTATTACTCAGCCCTAACCCCATCTCAAGTTTTTTTCCTTTTCATTTACCACATATGATTGACACATTGTGCGCTTTGAATTTTTTGAACACTCAAAGCCCTTTTCTACTTTAGGGTAAGGCACACATGGGGTTTCTTCTGCTTAGAAAGTTGTCCCCACCCTTCCCGCTCTCTGCCTGTTCCCTTTCCAGACTGTAAGCTTCCAGAGGAAAGACCCGTGACTGTCCCTCTCTTTAATGAATAGCCAACATCTAGCACAGTCCCAGGCAGAGAGTAGGTGCTTCATAAATCTATGTTGAATGAGTAAACAACTATTCCAATCAACATCAATATTCTTCCATCTCTATGAAAGGAACAGAAAGGAGAGGTTAATTATATTTTAGAAAGAAAAAAGGCTATATTTTTGCTAGATTAGCCAAACTGACATTCAGCCTTCAGTATTCAGGCCAGTGTTTACCTCTCACTAATAATAATGGACCTTTCTGTGAAATAAAGTAAATCATATTGTAAGTGGGTGCCAAGATCAGCTCCATTTTATCTGCATTACCAAAATTGCCAAGGTTTCTGTAAAATCCCTATAATGGATGACCTATCTGTCTTTAATAAATGCTAAATCTGTCCACTTCTGAAGGACCTATAATACACCCATTTAAAGAAACTAAGTGCGTTATTAGCACTGGTTATTGAAAAGGCTAAAATCAAATATACTTAAAATGGCCCCATAATTTAAGCTTACATTTTTATTACAGTATGAAAAGAGAAGAGTCAACATATTTGTAGAGCTATTTCCTATAATACTTTTCAATAAATTATGTAATTTTACTTTTTCTTTTGTTTAATGGAAATGAAATGTTTTCTGAGAACTGTAAGCCCACGCTGAGCTGCCCCTTTTCTTATTCCCTTTTAATGTGTGGTCTTAGTGGCTCACCTTACCACCATGTCCCTTTTGCTAATTACCTCTCCTTTACACTTTAGCTTTTTACTACCTGCTAATTGAGTCTCTACATTTATTTTGTGGTTATGACTTATTCCCTCAACTATACTCAAAGCTTCTTGTAAATAGGAGTTGGTGTCTTCTTCTGCAGCATCCTCAGTGTAACAATCAGGTCAGGCTAAGTCATGTAGGGACAACATGTCCCTAATCTCAGGGGCTTTCTTTCCTACTCTACCTGCATGTCTAATGTGGGCCAGCAGGGGGCTTTGATCATGTGTCCTCTCAGGGACCTAGGCTAATGGAAGGCTTTTCATCTTCACCCATATCCCTGATGACAACAACAGTGGGAAGGAAACAGGGCACACCAAACAGCCGGCTTTTAAAGCTTCACCAGGATGTAACACTTATCATTCCATATGTCTGTTGTTGGCTAAAACAAGTCATGTGGCTATGCCTGACTTCCAAAGAGCTGGGCAAGTGAAACCCTTAGATAAGGATAGTCGAGGGCACTGGATGAACTGCACTCATGATTCACACTTGGTGCCTGCAGAGCCCTGCTCAGTTTCAGGGCTTATGGTGGGAATGCCATCCTCCTCCCTTACTGAAGTTTGGAGACACCTTGGGCTAAAGGTAAAGGAGAAGGCACTTGCTGGTTGAAAATGAAGAAAGAATTGCTATAGTGTATTTGCATTCTCCTGGTTTCAACTTCCCTTCTAAAATCTGCAAATAGGGAAAGCCCTAGAGAATATTTCAAAATAAAGGATCTATGTGAATACCACCTTTATGCAGCAGATAGCTGGGCATACACAAATGATCTGGCCCTACACCCTGACCTAGTAAACATTCCTGCCAATGATTTCAGTGAAGGCAGATGTTGATGCTTAGAAAACATTTGGGGACTACATGAACCTGGGAGGGGAGCAGGTGATTTGGGTGATGGAATTATGATTCAAAGCTGGAATTCTGTACTGAATAATAGGTTCCTCTAAGAGATTAGTGTGTAATGTTTGGGTCTAAAGACCAATTGCATAACTACAGAATGGCAGATCTTTGAAGAACAGCATGTGTGAAAAATCTCTAGGGCTTTCTGTTGACATAATTGTACTGTCATTTAGTAGTGGGGATGTGGTAGCCAAATGAGCTAATAGAATGTCTACATGGGAGCCTGATGCCCAGGACAGGGGAAGGGCTAAAGGACTCTGCTCAGACAGTGCATGGAGCTTGAACTCAGTTTGGGATGTCACCATTTGAGGGACCTTGACAGATGAGCTTGCCCAAAGGAGAGTTATTGGATCCCCAGTGGAACAAGAACACTAGAGGAGTAGATGAAGGAACTGGGTCAATTTAACCTAGAGAATGGAGAGACTGGATTGGGGAAGTATGGGATGGGAAGGGGCAGTCTTCAGATAATCAGAAGGCCATCAGTTTTACTAGAGGGAATTTATCTTGCTACAGAAGACAGAAGAAGAATAGGTTATAGGGACACTGATTTTGACTCATGATCAGGAAAAGAACCCTATGAAAGTTAAGTCTCTTGTAGGTTATGTCATCAAGGGGATTTATGAATCCAGAGATTAGAGTGACCAACTACCCAGTTTGCTCAAGGCTGAGGAGTTTTCATTTCTCTGTCTCTCTCTCTTTTTAAAGATTCATTTATTTGAGAGAGAGAAAGAGGATGTGCATGTAGGGGCAGTAGGAAAGGAAGGAAAGACCTCAAGCAGACTCTGTACAGAACCTCTGATGCAGGGCTTACTCTCATGACTCTGAGATCATGACCTGAGATGAAACCAAGAGTCAGATGCTTACCTGACTGCACAGCCCACGTGCTCCAAGACTGAGGAGCTTTCTAAGACTTGGGATGTTGAGTGCTAACGTCAGAAAAATCCCAGGCAAACCTGGATAAAGCGGTCACCCTACCAAAGAGGGTTGCCTTTAATGTCATCTAAGGTCTCTTCCAATTTAGAGATTCTGTGATATGATGATTTTCCCAGAAAATGTTCAGGCAAAGCAATTATTCTTATACACTATTTTTCCTGTCCCTGCTTAATTTAATCACAAAGGACTTTGCATGCTCTTTGAGCAATTGTTCCACATTTGTGTTTAAGATTTAATCATTGCTGCTGGATTCATGTCCTACAATTGTGTCACATAATGAGGTGAACCTTTCCCTGCAAGTCCAAAGTCATTCATGGCATAAATGAGCATTTTAGAAACAAAGAGCTGCACCTTTTTTTGGAAACCACAATGGATAATTTTCAATAGTTTGCATTGCTGTTATTCTTAAATAAAGCATTAAGGAGGTGGAGAGTGGTACAGGAAGTTAAGAAGTTCCATCACGATGAAATTTCCCTTGGATAATGCACAATGCAGGAGCTGTTTGTGTTCAACATGTCCTGGTAGACACTTTATTCTTTTCTTTTAATCACTTAGCATAGTTGTGATTCTGGAGTAAATTGAGTAAATCCAACTGCAACCTTGCAGTTCTGTTTATTCTTTGGGGTTCAGTGTTTGTATATTAGGACCAAGACTTCTACAAAGAGGTTTTGTAGTTTTAGCCTTGCATCCTTCCTGTTGATGTGCTACCTGCCTATTCCAACTGTTTAACTTCAGTAAAACCATAAGAGATAGTTACTGAGTTTGGCCAACTTTGCTCAGCCTTTTCTCTTATAACTCACTTGATAAAGCCTTGCAAATAAAGGCCTTTGAGAAGAGAAGAGAGGAACTGGTGAATAGGCTTTATTTTTTGTCTAGTTGGTGATTTATAGAGGAAAGAAGGAATCCCTTCAATTTTCTGGCTTTGCACCCAATCCCAAGAATAGAAATCTAGGGAGATGAGAGAATCATGAGAAGACTCTTGATGTGGCTTCAGGGAAGTGGCAATTTAAAAACTTCTGCCTGCGAGGATGGTAATGGGGGACTAGCTGCTCATTCAAACCCACTCCACCACATGCTGCCTCCTACTTTGGTTTGGACTTATGCCTTCTGGGAATTTTCCTTGGATATACACCTGACTCTGCCTCTCAAACAGAAATCACTCTCTGTTCTTAAACCTGTGCTCTTGACTGTTCACTAGAGTTGTTGGTGATAGACTTGATAATAGGGCCAGGAAAAAAAGTCTTGTGGTTCATGATAAATAAAGCCAGTAACAGTAGGTACGATGTTGGACATTCTACTCATCTAGTTGTCATCCATGCAAGAGAGGCACACACAACTGAGATCAGCCTCCTTGTTGTGTCAGTGCTTTGTGACCACAGAGCCTTTGAAACTCTAGCTGGGAGCATGATATGAGTAAAAAATGTAGAAGGACAGTAATGCATCCCCCGGAAGGCCTTATGGGGGAGAGATGGGATGGATTTGTTACTACAACCTGCAGCTGCGCTTATAGCCCCACCAATCTGTTACATTCTCACAAATTGCCTTCTGGAATGTCAAAGTAAGCACAGAATTCTGGGCGTACCTTGTACAACCCTTCCTGTTGAATTGTGAAAAGTCAGGACTATGAATATTTTCAGTGGGCACAACTACATTTTTGATCCAGAGTCTCTCTGAGCTTTTAATAAATCAACCTAATTGTAAATATTGGAAATCATTGCTCCAGTTCAGAAAAAAGGCCCCCAAATGCATACTAAAGGTAAATAGCATGTGTTCATCGATAATAACTACTTTTATTTTATTTTGTGGCATTCCAGCCATGTTGAAACAGTCATGGGAATGTGGCTGCCTTTCTCCCAGTTTTGCATCTGAAGTTATCTGATGGGATCAAGGTGGATTTTTTTTCCTCCTTCCAGCAACTGCTTACTTTCTTTTCCCTTGGTACTCATTCTTTCCTGGATTCACATCCTCTTCTCACACTGTTGGTGTTGAGGGCAAGTGAATATCTCCTTACCATTTCCCACGATTAGGATGAAGAGGACATTTGGTTGTTGAATGGAAACCTACTCTCAAGAGAGGTAACTAGAAGGGCAAGAAATTGAGAAAGAGGATTGCGACATAATTGGTGGGCATAAAAAGGAGAGATTTACAATTGTTCGGTGTGAAAATTCATCATGGCGAGGATGATGTGGATGCAGTAACTCAATAATATCACTCAGTGTGAGAGAAGCTATAGAACAGGACAACGTGTGGGCTCCATGGCACAGACCCGGCAGGGGGGATCCATCACTGGCCCCCTGTCTGCTAGCCACAGCTGCTCCTGCTAGGCTAATATATCTTGCTGGACAAGATAAAATGTGATCTCAAATCTACTGTGACTCTACTTTTCAAATAGTAGTGTTTTAAATTTATGGATGTATTATAAAAAACGGGAAGTTACAGATTAGATTTATATTACCCATGAAGAAATTCTCCTTCAAAAACACCCAAAGCGTCACTGAGCTCTATTATCTCTGCCTTCCTGCGCAATCGGTTTCCCCGTTTGCAGCCTTTTCCCGTAGGCTGCCCTGTCAGTGTGATGCTCCCTGCACATGGACGACACACCACCTGTCTTGTCACCTTTAATCCATCCCCTGCCTGAATCGCATGTTCATGTTATAAATCCAGGAAAAGATTCTTGTTTTATTCAAACCGGTATCAAAGAAAAATTACCCATGGGCAACCAAGCTGTTTTTCCTTTATTCCACTTGCTTTTGAAAGGCTTTATGAAACAATACCATGCATAATTTACAGTCATGAATTTAACTATGCTAGGGCAAGTCACCAAGTTGTTTGGTTTATAACTTTTTTCCTCGCAGCATCAGTCCTTATGCCTGACATAAACAGCTAACACCAACTCTGCCCTTTTACTTCCTGTGTGAGTTTTCTCTGTCTTCCTGATACACTTCTCAAGCACGTAAGGCAAGTTCACGCTCCATCCAACCTTTTCATTGAACCTACAGAGTCACTGCAAGTGGTGTTTTTTCTGGTAGTCTCAAGTTTTAAGTGAGATATTAGGTCTAGTTTCTGAGGCAGTCAACACAACCGAGATGCTTCCTTGTTTGCTTGTTTTAAATTCCTGTGGACTGTACCAACATGAGCTCTCATCTCACTTATATTTATCATTCTACAGGAAAACATCATAGAGACAATAAATTTTGCTTAACCTGACCCTTTGATTCAGAGGATGAGTTGTGCATGGGGGTGGGTAGGTGGGTGGGTATGTTTTCACATAAAGAGAAAATGTAGCATGGGAAGAATTTTTTACCACGGTCGTTTAGAAGGTAATGAGCAGGTATGATTCCTTAACACAAGGGCAAACTACTCTGATGGGCTTTATTTTTACCACATCCCAAGATGATTGTGTTGTAAACTGGGGTCATGGTATGTGGACTTCATTATCACTGTCAGACCCTTATAGCAAAATTGTTATCCTGATAATTAGCATTCTCGCTCTATGCTTTGTAGATAATAATTTTAGCCCTGGACATATTTCTCAAGTTGCTTTTGGGTCTACCATAGACTTTCTTTGCTTATGTATTTTAAAAATGTATTCCGCCTTCAATGTTCTTTTTAATCAGCCACTATTTATTGAACCTCCTATTTGTGAAGTCTGTATGAGACAGTGGGAGGGAAGGGACCCCTGTCTTCAAGGAATTTATTTAGTGGAAGTAGATGAATTCGTATGTGGTTTAGAAGTGTGAATATGAGATTATTAAAAAGAGGCATTTTTAAGCCTCCCAATGAAATGTTTCTACATCTGTGAACAAGAACGAAAACATACAGTGGTGGTTTATATGCCAAGGGGATGCATCTTTAGTTAGATTTTGGTACTATGAGAAGTGTTAGGCTATGCATACCAAAACACACACATCTGTTTATTTATTTGTTTATTTTTCATGCACATTTATTTAGATCAATGGCTTTCAACTACATTTTATCTTTAAGGTAGCAAAGACTGGCTAATGTGAGTGGGAGGCAGGAGACTTACCCATTTACTTGTTTCTGCTGTCCCCTCTCTTCATGCAATAGCCTCAGAGCATAAACTGAAAGGTCCTGGTTCAGATCAGTAGATACACAAAACTTTATGTTCCAACACTGGGTTATTACAACTGTCAGCCATTTACACAAAGATGATTTAATACACATTATAATACGCTGGTTGATTGGTGTGTTGCTTAAGTAATCTTATCTCTAGGGTATGTCCCCCTTTCTAATCCAGACCTTCCACCTCATTCGGGCTACTTGGTGTGTGAATTCTACTCTGGTGATCAATGTTTTGGAGAGCATAGCGACGATGATGCTTTCATCTCTGGATCGTTAGTAACAGTCCACTGTAACCTCATGTTTCTTTGATCTTTGCCTTTTCTCTACTCATTCTTTTAAACTTCTTTTAAAACTTTTAGAACTTCTGTAGGGAGTCAAAAGGATTTCCTGTCAGAAATAGGGTTCTTTTGCCATTTTGTTCAAATTGTTACTCTTCTCCAGTTTGTGGGAAGATTCTAACAGAGAGCTTGGCACCCTTAATCCCAGCCAAATCTTATCCTAAATGGAAAGCTCCAGGTGGTGAGGTAAGTAGTCTCAGTGGGACTTAGAAGGTCAGAGGAAAGCATGGTTCAATTTTGAAGGGAATAAAGGTAGAATTGTTTTTTGTTTTAAAAAAATGCATTTCATTATACACTGTAGAAAATTTGGAATACACAAAGAAGTGGAGGAATAAAGAGACTAGATCTTAATTGTTCCTGACCCTAGGAGAAAAAATTCATCCCATAAACAACTATTTTCCAGTTTGGTTAGTTCTGAATGAGGGAGCGGAGGTCACGTTTTGGGCAGACTGACATGCCCAATGAAGATTGGTTGTGGTGGAGAAAAAGGTGAGGTGTCTGTCACAGGAGTTTGAGACTCTGGTCAAATAGAGAACCTGCTAATGTGAGCCAAAGTTGGGAAGGAATTTAACATTTTAGTCTAGACAATCCATGGACCCAAGATCGTATAATGAAGGGCTTTGTAGCCAGTGAAATGCCTGGGACTTTAAAGGCCAGGACACTCAGCCAGTGATAAAGAAAGAATGAGGAATTCGGGCAGAAGCAGCTGATTTGGAAGCAGGCTTGGGATCCATACTAAAGTGTTTCCTCCATAGAATTTGTGTGGTCAGAAACAGGGGGGTTTAGATAAGTGTAAGACAAACAATCTTATAAAAAGGCTGATCCTGGGGTCCAGAGAGAAAAGGCAGCTTTTCCCTGTGTGGTCAAAAGTATGGCCTGGAAGGGGGCAAGATGGTGAAAACAAAGAGGGATCCAAGGAATGATGTCTACAGTAGGGCCTTCAGACTAGATACTCAGGGAGCCGGCAGAAGGGAGTCACTGCAGGGCACCCATTAATTTATTACCCAAATTGGGATACTCTTGAAAAGAGAAGGGGTGCTATGAATAGTTGTACAGTGAAATCCAGGACCATCCCACACAGACCATAGTGCCACCTCTTTTGTCATTAAGTACCTCAACCATATACAATTTGTAGCTTTACCACAGAAATTTTCTATAACCACGTTGGCTGTTTGACAATAATTACCTCACTTATTTTCCTAATAAATATCTGTGCTCTGGGTCGGGCGTTTCATCTTTTTTCTTCTGAATTATAAGGAGAACCTCTAAACCGGCTTTCTGTCTCCATTCTCCAAAGTGATGTCTAAGCCATTCTCTTCCACTTCATTGCCAGAGGGATATTTCTAAATCCTCCATCATTTCTTGCTTCTCTTTCCTTAAAAATTAGTGCTTTGTATGGTTCTTGAGGTAAAGTTTGAACTTGGCATGGCACACTAGTTCAGTGTGGTTGAGCTCATTGAGTCTCTGTGGAGATGTATGTTAGATGGGAGCCTTTCTTTGAGCCCTTCCTTCCTCACCCCTCCATATGTGTGCAGTGATGTTTTCCAGCACCTCTGCACCTTGCTACAAGCTGTTCCCTCTGTCTGGCACAGACTTCCACACTCTTGACTCATCCTACTCCCCCCCACCCGCCCAAACTCAGCTTAATTTTCACTTCCTTTTAGAAACATTTTCTGATTGTTCCCAGACTAAGAGCTCTTTATATTCCCCTTCTTCACTCAAATATGTGCTAGTATGTATTTTGTTAGAATCCTGTTGTACTGGTTGTAATATTCTGTCTTCCCCTACAAGAATGTGTCTCCTTGATGGACAGGACTGTGTTCTGTTCATGGTTTTTTTCTTTCCCTGTATTATATCATCTAGCACTCTTCTAAATATTTCATTAAAAAAATGTGAACTTGAACTTATCACACAATTCATCTCTGGAGGATACCCTCTGCTTCAGATGAGTGTTTGTGTCTCTCCAAAATGCATACACTGCAGCCCTAACCCACAGTGTGATGCTATTTGGTGATGAGGTCTTTGGGAGGTAATTAGGGTTAGATGGGGCTGTAAGGGTTGGGCCCCCACGATGGAATTGGTACTTTTATAAGAAAAGACATCAGGGAGCTTGCTCTCTCTCCATGAGCATGCGCCAAGGAAGGGCCACGTGAGCATTTAGGGAGAGAGGGGCTGTTTGCAAGCCAGAGAGAGAGAGTCCTCATGAGAAGTTACCAGGCTAACACCCTGATCACAGACCCCAGCCCCCAAAACTGTGAGAAAATTACTTTCTGTTCTTTAAACCACCCAATCTATGGTATTTTATTATGGCAGCCAAGGGGATTCATAGACCTTCAGAGGAAGAACTGCCTGTTGATCATTTTGTTTATTGTCTCTAAGATAGATTTTAGTTCCATGTTAACTCAACATTTGAAAACATTTGTTTTTCCTTAGTTAAAAAAAGTAGGGGCATGTGGGTGGCTTAGTCAGTTAAGTGTCCCAACTCCTGATTTTGGCTCAGGTCATCATCTCAGGGCTGTGAGCTGGAGCCCTGTGTTGGGCTCTGTACTGGGCATGAAGCCTGCTTAAGATTCTCTCTCCCTCTCTCTTTCTCTTTCTGCCTCTCCCTGCTCACACAAGCAGGCATATGCTCTCTCTCAAAAAAAAGTAATACATGCTTAATGCACAAGAGTTAGAACACACACACACAGAAAGGGGGAAAAAATCACCCATAATACAACACACAGAGAGAATTACTGTTAATATTTTGGTGTTTGGTTTTCTACTGTTATATACAATATAATACACATATATATTATGTATGTATACACACATATATATATATTCCACAAAAATGGGATCATACACTTACAACTTTGGAGACTACTTTTGATACATAGTTCACATTTTCCTATGACAATAATTATTCTTCTGTGATATTGGCTACCCAACTTTCTATCAGATAAATATATAACTCAACTTTAGAAATACTTCTTGGTCTATTCTTTTCAGAGGTAATTAAAATTTTATTAGTTTATTAGTTCCCCAATCCAATAGTTTTTTCATTCCCACAAAGGTTATATAGTTTTCTGTAGTTCAAGTATGGCAATTTATAGCAAGAATATTATGGAGAATGGTAGAAATCATTTAATCATTCATTGATTAATATATATTTATTATTTATTTATTAAATATTTTATTTATTATTTGACACAGAGAGAGAGAGAGAACACACACACAAGCAGGAGGTGTGGGAGAGGGAGAAGCAGATGCCTCACTGAGCAGGGAGCCTTATGCGGGGCTCGGGCCCAGAACCCTGGGATCATGACCTGAGCCAAGGCAGATGTTTAACCGACTGAGCCACCCAGGTGCCCCAAATATATATTTATTAAATACCCACTGGATAGTAGATACTATTTCTGCATTTCTGGAGAGAAATTCAGCAACATGTGGCAAGAATCCTAAAAATATGCATGACCTTTGTTCAGTTATTGTTCTTTTAGAAATTTGTTGTAAGGAAATATCATAGGTGCACAGATAGATTTATGTTTATTGCATCATGGAGAGCAAAAGAACGGATGTGACATCAATTTTCACCAGTGGAGACATAGTTGAAATAATTGTGGCCCATCTGTATAATAGAACATCTTCTAGCCATTAAAGGTATTATTTTCAAATAGTATTTAAGGATGTGGCAATTGCTTAGAATATAATGTTAAGGGCGCCTGGGTGGCTCAGTGGGTTAAGCCGCTGCCTTCGGCTCAGGTCATGATCTCAGGGTCCTGGGATCGAGTCCCGCATCGGGATCTCTGCTCGGCAGGGAGCCTGCTTCCCTCTCTCTCTCTCTGCCTGCCTCTCTGCCTACTTGTGATCTCTCTCTGTCAAAAAAAAAAAAAAAAAAAAAGAATATAATGTTAAGTTAAAAAAAGTTAAAAAAATTATGTGTACAGTATGTGATCCCAGTTCTGCACAAACCAAATCAAAACAAAAGTCTGTTCAGAGAAAATAAAACAGAATAGTGAAACAGTGATAGTATTTTCTCTAATACCTGGATTCTTGGTAATTTTTACCTTTCCTTTACATTCTCTGTGTTTTCCAGAGTTTGTATGGAAAACAGGTATTACTTTTGTGATTAAAAATATTCTAAGCCTGAAAAATATTCAGGGTAGTTTATTAATTTCAGAGAACTGTAGCATCTTTTACTGGAATCATTGTTTCATTTTGGTTCAATGAAACGCTTCAAAAACAGATGGAAGATTCATCTTTATGGTGATGCTGAAAGCTCTGGGAATGTTTTTAATGAAGGGGAAATACACCGAAGATTCAGGGGAGGCATCACCAAGATGCCCTATACACTAATCACTCAAGATACCCATCTCCCACCCTTAAAAGCCACTTTTGTCTCCTGGGACACTTTTGTCTGCACCCTTCCCCAGCATCACAAACATATCTCATCTGGTCACCGATCACACTGCATAGCAATTATGTTTCTTTTCCCTCCTGGGTTGTTCAGAGCCTAGCATGGTACCTGGTTTATAGCACTCCATAAAATGCAGAATGAGGAAATGAATGACTCATCAAATGCCAGTATTTCCTGCTCATTGGGTGAAACCCTGAGATCTGAGCAAACCAGAGCTCATATGTTGGACTTGATGGAGTGATACCAGCTTTACTCAAGAGGAGCAACTCAAGTCAAGTTATGGGATGGCCTGTGTCCTTACAACCTCAGTGAATAGTTTTCATTCCTTCCCCTTATTCTTGCTCTCCCAGGCTCTTGCCTTACCTATATTAACCTTCATGTTTCTTAACTGAGAACTGTTCCTCAGAAAGGAGGCTGTCTGCTTTGTGGGTCAACTTCCTGCATTATTTGGTCTTGAGTCCCGCAGTGGAGTGGTCCATTTCCACACACTGAAATTCTTTTCCAAGTGGGCTGGGGGAGGCTGCTGGGGTCCTCGGACCTCAAAAGCCTAATCAAAGAGCAGCCATATAGTAAAGACACTGGGGAGAGAGAGTATTGACCAATGCTTTTTTTTTTTTTTTTTAATGTGGCTGCACAAAAAGATGGGGGTCTGGGCTGGAAGTAGGAGTCTTGCTATCAAGCAACCAGCCCTCTGGCTGCTCTCATTGTCATGTAAAGGAATTGAAGTCAATGAGCAGATGGTTAGAGCACAGGACCCTTCTGTTAACTACAAATTCCATTCCTATGGTGTAGGACTGATTAATAGGACATGGGTCATGTTATGGCTCCCAAAGCCCTGCCCACAATTCCTGCTGAAATCAGTGCAAACTATGGATTCATAGCTGAGGGCAGTTTGGTTTCCCTAGATGAAGAGTAGAGAGTATATATGGTGTGTACGTGTGTTGCAGAGAGAGAGAGAGAGGCTAAGAGAGAGGGGCTGAGATTGAGAAATGCTGAGTATTGGTCTTTTCCAAAAGGGACTAAAGACATCCCTCTGTATTTGGAGCTAGCCCTGTCTTTGCTGTTATGAATCACTCCACTGATAGAAAGAAATAAGAGCACTCATCCGTCATAGATTCCATTTAATATTCATGCCCAAAATAAACTGAGTTCTTGCCCTAATTTGGTTCACTATTACTTCTCAGCCTCAGGGAAGGGATCACCCCCATGTCTTCTCTTCCTGATATTTGAAGAGAAGAGAGTGAGAGCAGAAAAAATGAAAAGACTGATTCTGCCTTGCAAGGAGTGGAATTAAGGCCACTGCCCTTCACCCCAGGATTACTTTGTGGCCAGTGGCTCATGTTGGTTTTCTGAAGCGTACCCCCTCTTATTAACGAAGGCCATTTAACGTCACCATCGTTGGCCTTCATCTCTCGAATGTCTCTCCCTGCCCAGCCAAGGCAGATCTCAACTCCCGTTTTGTCTCCTGATAAGGCTGCCCATTCTGCGTGGGATTCTGAAAGACTCTACTATATGATATTCTGTTTTACAGATGATTGCCAAAAAGCCATTTACATTGTCCAGACAACGGAAATGAGTGCATTTTCTCTTTTCTCTAGGAGCTCTTCATGGAGGGGAGCAGAGAATTCAACTTTATCATTTGACAAGATCAAGCTGATAGTAGGTGTGTTTCAGTATAGGGCCTGCAAAGCTGTGTCCCTCGGGGGAACGTCCCACTCCCACCTCTTGGGGGCTCTTCATGCCAGGAACTTGCTCTCTCACTTTGTGTAACTTGAAAATAAATTTTGATATCCTATAGGGCTAATGTTTATGCTTTGTTTCCTTCTTTAAAATTGGTATCCTTGCTCCTGTGATTTTTTTATATTAATTTTAGAATCATATTGTCATATTCCAATCAAAGTTATTTTAGGGTTTAACTGTGCTTTTACTAAATGTATAGATTAATTTGGAGAAACTTATCCCTATAGAATATTAAGTCTTGTACCAATGACATATCTCTTCATTTATTTGGTTTTCTTTCCTATCTTTCAGGAAAGCTCAAGTTTTCCAATGGAAGTCTTGTACATGTTATCCCAGTATACAGTTCAGTGCCTGGACACTCAAACTTTTATTGAGTGAGTATATTTTTATGGATGTTATGAATACAATAAGAGTTCAAAAATTTTTTTATTCATCTTTTATCTCGAAGTCTTTCTGAAGCATCATTTTCCTTTCTAATATTGGAGATTATCTTGGATTTTCTATGTATATAATAATATAGTCTGAAAATCAGTTTTTTTCCTTCCTAATCCTCATGCATTTCATTTTTTAATGACCTATCTTACTTGATATGGTTTCCAGTACAATGTTGAATAGAAGCAGGGATGGAGGAAGTCTGTTTCTCTTTCAGGAATATAATGGGAAATCAAAGTCTCACCATAGAATGTATACTTTTAATGGATGCCCTTTATCAAATTCAGGAAATTCCCCTTCTATCTTCTATTCCTAGTTTTCTTTTCTTTTCTTTTAAGATTTTATTTACTTATTTGAGAGACAGAGAGGAAGTGGTGGGGAGGACACAAAGGGAGAGTGAGAGGACGAAGCAGACTCCCCGCTGAGCAGGGAGCCCCATGCCGGTCTGCATCCCAGGACCCAGAGACCATGACCTGATCCAAAGGCAGACACTTGGCTGACTGAGCCACCCAGGCACCCTGACTGCTAATTTTCTAATTCTTAAAATCATGGTGGGTGTCCAGTTTTATAGAAATTGCTTGACTAGATGTGCTAATACTTATTTTCTGCACGTATGTTTATTTGGTGTTCATTCTTTAGTATTTGCTTATTGGAACACAGATGCAAACAGGAGGGAATATAGCCTGATAGTTAAGACTGCAGGCTGAGCAGTAAGATTGTGCTGAGTTTGAGCTCTTATTCTATCACTTCCTGACCCTTAACGTAGGCAGGTCATACAAGCTCTCTGTTCTACACCTTCTCCAAATGGAGATAACAGTAACGCCTACTACATAGATACTAACAAAATAATCAAGTAAAGCTTTTAAAAATTTTATTTATTTATTTTAGAGAGAGAGAGAGCATGAGCCAGTGGAAGGACAGATGGGGAGAGAGAGGGAAAAGCAGGTTCAGCACTGAGCGCAGAGCCCAGTGCTGGGCTCAGTCTCACCATCCTGAGATCATGCCCTGAGCCAAGATCAAGAGTCCCAAGTTCAACTGACTGAGCCCTCCAGGTGCCCCTCAAGTAAAGCTTTTAGAATAGTTCCCAGTGCTTTGTGAACATTCACTGTATGTCAGTTGCTATTCTGCTTCCCATTGCTATTAGTCCTCAGACGCTCTTTGTGTAGTTTCAGTACCAAGATTATGATGGTATCTAAAGGGAGACTGAGAAATTTCTCTCTCATTTTACTCTCCAATATAGCTTATGTAGGATTAGGATATATGTTCACTGTAACTTTGGTGATAAAAATCCTAAATTAAAATAAAAATCATCAGGCCTGAGAATGTATATGGATACATTTTTACTGTTTAAAAAATACATGGTTATATTTAAACTTCTTATTTCTTATTGAGTCAATATTGACAAATTTGTCTAAAAATTGTAAATTTAGACCTCAAAATTTGGATCTATGCATTCACTCATGTCATTTCTTCAATCTCTATTACATCTGAAATAATTATCCTTTCTACTTCTAACCTTGATTAATTTGTGCTGTCTCTTTTTCCAGACCAGTCTTACCAGAAAATAGTCTATTTGATTTGCCATTTTGTTTTTCATTCCTTTCTATTTTTTCTTCCTGTTGTCTTTATTGTTTTCATTCATCTTTCCTTTTTCTGACTTCTTGAATGCTTAGCTCATCATATATAAACATTCATATACATATATAGATGTTGTCATATATAATAGCTTATATATATATAAGATGTATTATATATATTAGCAGGTTATGCTAATGATTTCTACTGTGACTTCTTTGTTAATGCAGATTATTTGGATATATGGTTTGTTCCATTGTTTCAAAATTATGTCTTCCTGCTGCACTTTGGGGATTCAGGATTCTATATTGCCTTTAGGTCGATGTTGATAATTGTAATTTGAATCTTCTGTATCTTATCAATTTTTGGTCTGGGTGATTTATCACTTTCTGGGAAGGCATATTGGAATTGCTCCCTATGATTTTCCTTTTTATTCCTGAAATTCTGTGGCTTTTGCTTTATATATTTTGAGACCATATTTCTCAGCATAACAGAATCAGGCTCATTCTCTCTCTCCTCCCCACCACCCCAAATTCCTTTTTATTTAATTTATTTATGAATAATTCTATTTGCCTTAAATTCTATTTTGCCTGGTACTAATAAGGCTCCACTGGCTTTCTTGTGGCTACTATTTGCCTGATAAATGTTTGTTTTTTCATCTATTACAAATATCATACAGTTGGAATTTTGAAAGTGCCAGTCTGACACCATATTATAACCAGTGGCTTTAATGTTTTTTTTTTCCATTTATTACTGTATATTTGTATATAACTGTATATTTTCTTCCATCTGATTTTCTGTTTTCGTCTTACTCTCTTTTCTCTTTGCTGTTCTTCTCCTTGCTGTTCTTTTTGCTCCTTTTGTCCATACATTTGATTATTTATTTATTTTTCCCCCTTTTATAACTTGGAAGTTATATTTCTTATTTCTGTTAGTGGTAATCTTTAAGTTTTGCCATCAATACGTAAGTATAAAGTGAACATTTCCCGAACAGTGTAAGGACTTCTACTTTTTCCCCCATTTTTTTTTATTGTTGTAACATACACCTAATGTAAAATTTACCATCTTAACTATTTTTTCCTCTCTAGAATGTTTTACTTTTATTTATTTTTTAAAAAAGATTATTTATTGGGGAGGAGTCAAGAAGGCGGAGAAGTAGCAGGCTGAGACGACATCAGGCAGCAGGAGATCAGCTAGATAGCCTATCAAACCATTCCGAACACCTATGAATCCAACAGGAGATCGAAGAGAAGAAAAACAACAATTCTAGAAACAGAAAATTGACCACTTTCTAAAAGGTAGGACCAGTGGAGAAGTGAATCCAACGCGACGGGAAGATAGACCCCGGGGGAAGGGGCCGGCTCCCGGCAAGCAGCAGAACAACGGAGCACAAAATCAGGACTTTTAAAAGTCTGCTCCACGGAGGGACATCACTCCAGAGGCCAAACTGGGGTGAAGACCTCGCGGGGACAGCGTGGACTCAGGTCCATAGGACTCAGGTCCCATAGGTCACAGAAGGATCGGGGGTGTCTGAGTGTCCCAGAGCTCACAGGTATTAGAGCGGGGAAGCCGGCTGCGGAGACAGAGCCGAGGTTTCCTAGTGGTCTGTGACACGGGCCGGTGCTCTGTGACACGGGCTGGTGCTCTGTGCGAGGGGTCCCCACAAGATCCGGGGAGACTCCGACCCGGGAGAGCTCAGGGATCTACGTGGTTTGGAGACTCCAGGTGGGACTCTGCCAGAGACAGAGACGCTTGGTCACAGGCTGGGTGACCTCGGAGCGCTCCCAGAAGCCAGTGAGACAGGACTGATTACGCACGATTTTCTCCAAGCGCAGCTGGAGGCGGTGGAGACGGGAGTGATTAAACGCTTTTCTCTGAAGGTGCACTGAAAACTGGGGCCCCTAGCTCTCGGCTCCTCTGAACCGGAGATTGGGAGGCCGCCATTTTCATTCCCATCCTCCGGAACTCTACGGAAAGCGTTCAGGGAACAAAAGCTCCCGAAAGCGAACCTGAGAGGATTACTTAGCCCGGCCCCTGGTAAGGGCGGTGCAATTCCGCCTGGGGCAAAGACACTTGAGAATCACTACAACAGGCCCCTCCCCCAGAAGATCAAAGAAATCCAGCCAAGACCAAGTTCACTTGACAAGGAGAACAGCGGATTCTTATCTGGACAAAATGACAAGGCGGAAAAATTCACCACAAAAAAAAGAACAGGAGGCAGGACCGAAGGCTAGGGACCTAATCAATACAGACATTGGTAATATGTCAGATCTGGAATTCAGGACGACGATTCTCAAGGTTCTAGCCGGGCTCGAAAAAGGCATGGAAGATATTAGAGAAACCCTGTCAGGAGAAATAAAA
>RCUC01065699.1:0-11517 GCA_003697995.1 Taxidea taxus jeffersonii
ATGAGTTTCTTGTAGGCAGCATATGGATGGGTTTTGTTTTTTTATCCATTCTGAAACCCTGTGTCTTTTGATTGGGGCATTTAGCCCATTTACATTCACGGTAACAATTGAGAGATATGAATTTAGTGCCATTGTATTGCCTGTAAGGTCATTGTTCCTGTATATTGTCTCTGTTCCTTTCTGATAATTCTTTTAGGGTCTCTCTTTGCTTAGAGGACCCCTTTCAATATTTCCTGTAGAGCTGGTTTGGTGTTTACAAATTCTTTCAGTTTTTGTTTGTCCTGGAAGCTTTTAATCTCTC
Source organism: Taxidea taxus jeffersonii (assembly GCA_003697995.1). Classification (NCBI taxonomy): domain Eukaryota; kingdom Metazoa; phylum Chordata; class Mammalia; order Carnivora; family Mustelidae; genus Taxidea; species Taxidea taxus. The sequence continues at coordinate 302 of RCUC01065699.1, forward strand.
CTCCTATTTTCAATGATAACCTAGCTGGATAAAGTATTCTTGGCTGCATGTTTTTCTCGTTTAGTGCTCCGAATATATCATGCCAGTTCTTTCTGACCTTCCAGGTCTCTGTGGATAAGTCTGTTGCCAGTCTAATATTTTTACAATTGTATGTTTCAGACTTCTTGTCCCGTGCTGCTTTCAGGATTTTCTCTTTGTCGCTAAGACTTGTAAATTTTACTATTGTAAATTGTAAATTTTACTATCAGATGATGGGGTGTGGACCGAATCCTATTGATTTTGAGGGGCGTTCTCTGCACTTCCTTGATTTTCAATGCTTGTTCCCTTTGCTATATTAGGGAAATTCTCTACAATAATTCTCTCCAGTATACCTTCTGCTCCTCTTTCTCTTTCTTCTTCTTCTGGAATCCCAATTATTCTAATGTTGTTTCATCTTATGGTATCACTTATCTCTCAAATTCTCCCCTCGTGGTCCAGTAGTTGTTTGTCTCTCTTTTGCTCAGTTTCTTTATTCTCTGTCATTTGGTCTTCTATATCACTAATTCTGTCTTCTGCCTCATTTATCCTAGCAGTAAGAGCCTCCATTTTTTATTGCACCTCATTAATAGCTTTTTTTAATTTCAACTTGATTAGATTTAGTTCTTTTATTTCTCCAGAAAGGGCTTTTATTTCTCCTGACAGGGTTTCTCTAATATTTTCCATGCCTTTTTTCGAGCCCAGCTAGAACCTTGAGAATCGTCATCCTGAATTCCAGATCTGACATATTTGCAATGTCTGTATTGATTAGGTCCCTAGCCTTTGGTCCTGCCTCCTGTTCTTTTTTTTATGGTGAGTTTTTCTGCCATGTCATTTTGTCCAGATAGGAGTCCGCTGTTCTCCTTGTTAAGTGAACTTGGTCTTGGCTGGATTTCTTGTTGATCTTCTGGGCGAAGGGCATGTTGTAGTGATTCTCAAGTGTCTCTGCCCCAGGCAGAATTGCACCGCCCTTACCAGGGGCTGGGCTAAGTAATCCTCTCAGGTTCGCTTTCGGGAGCTTTTGTTCCCTGAACGCTTTCCATAGAGTTCCGGAGGACGGGAATGAAAATGGTGGCCTCCCAATCTCTGGTTCAGAGGAGCCGAGAGCTAGGGGCCCCAGTCTTCAGTGCACCTTCAGAGAAAAGCGTTTAATCACTCCTGTCTCCCCAGCCTCTGGCTGCGCCCGGAGAAAATCATGGGTAATCAGTCCCGTCTCACTGGCTTCTGGGAGCGCTCTGAGCTCACCCAGCCTGTGACCAAGTGTCTCTGTCTCTGGCAGAGTCCCACCTTGAGTCTCCGAACCCCGTAGATCCCTGAGCTCTCCCGGGTCGGAGTCTCCCCGGATCTTGTGGGGACCCCTCACAGAAGGCACCGGCCCGTGTCACAGACCATGGCTCCAGGAAACCTCAGCTCTGTCTCTGCAGCTGGCTTTCCTGCTCCAATATCTGTGAGCTCTGCGACACTCAGACACCCCCGATCTTTCTGTGACCCCGTGGGACCTGAGTCCACGCTGTCCCCACGAGGTCTTCACCCCAGTTTAGCCTCTGGAGTGATGTGCCTCCCTGGAGCAAACTTTTAAAAATCCTGATTTTGTGCTCTGGTGTTCTGCCGCTTGCCGGGACCCAGCCCCTCCCCCTAGGGTCTATCTTTCTGTCTTGTTGGATTCACTTCTCCGCTGGTCCTACCTTTTAGAAAGTGGTTGATTTTCTGTTTCTAGAATTGTTGTTTTTCTTCTCTTCGATCTCCTGTTGGATTCGTAGGTGTTTGGAATGGTTTGATAGGCTATCTAGCTGATCCTCTGCTGCCCGATGTTGTCTCAGCCTGCTACCTCTTTGCCATCTTGACTCCTCCACCTGTACTCTTGTTTTTAACAGTCCCTTGAGGTCAGTCACTGTGTTTGTCTTTGTTAGTTCCTTGTGTTTATCACAGTGCCTGGCACATTCATTCCCCAAAATGCTTATTGAGCATGTAGCATGTGCCAGGCCCACGTGGCAGGCAGGGATTCAGCTGTAACAGCCCAGTCTGTGATATTGTTCCAGAGGCAGAGACAGTCACCAAACATGGAAAACACAAAGGGGCCACTTCAAGTAGTGATAATAGTTGTTCATTCCTTGGTTTTGAGCACCTACTGTGTGGCTTGCACCAACCTAGGCCATAGGCACATCAATGAGTAAGACAGAGAGGAAGCACCCCTGCTGTTCCTGTGGAGCTGACACCATGCAGGGGAGGAGACTAACAAGCATCACCCAACATGGCAGAAGTGTCTGGAGACCAAAGCAGGACTCAGGAAAATCAGGAGGCATGGTGTGGGCTGATGTGGGAGAGGGAGGGGCAGTTGTGGGAGAGGAGATACACAGAGCCTTATAACCATCTGAGTACTTTTCCTCTGCATGAGTGGAGTTGCAGCCAGGTTCAGAACAGAAGGATTGGTCCTGTGTGCTATGCAGTGAGTAAATGATAGGGAGACTTGGGGCAGGTAGGTTGTCAATGTAGATCACACAGGCAGGGAAAATTTTTATGAGAAAGTGACACATGACCTGAGCCCTTATATTGACCATGTTTCTCGCTTCCATGAACTTGATGCTTCAATATCGGCATATATGCACATACTAGACACACTTTGTTCTGGATGATCCCATGGCATCCCCAAAGTCACCGTGGCCTCCTGCTTGCCCATGTCTCTCCTCCCAGACGTGCTTCTCAAACACATTCAACCATCCCAAGCCCACATGCCCAAGCTCCAGGCACGCCCCTCTATGGCTCTCACACTCAGGGCCATGTGCCCTCTAGCCTAGTCACCCAGGGCCACATACCAGAGAGCAGGGGAAGCCTCCGTGCACCAGAGACCTCAGAACCTACTCCAACTAGCCAATCTTGAGACTGCTGAGCATGCCTTGCCCAGGCCTTCTATAGGAAATCACAAAAAGGATCTTGTCCACAGATGATAAACTTTATCATAATTAAAAGTTTATATTCCTTTAAAAGTGTGTTTTAAAAGATTTATATCAACTATAGAAAAGAGGACTGGTTTGGTCTCAGGTCAATGAGCATACGGTAGGAGGAATGAGGCATGCACAACAGTAGCTCAAGTGCACAGTAGAGACTCTTTTTTTAACTTTTTAATTTTTTATTTTTTTTATTTCTTTTCAGTGCACCAGAATTCATTGTTTATGGTGGGAGGTTGGGCAAGCCTAGTGGTGGGTATTATGGAGGGCACGTATTGCATGGAGCACTGGGTGTGGTGCATAAACTTTTTAATTTTTTATTAAAATTCAAATAACAAACACATAATACATCATTAGTTTTTCATGTAATAGTGAATGATTCATTAGTTGCGTATGACACCCAGTGTTCCTCACATCATGTGCCCTCCTTAATGTCTATGAATCATTTACCCCATTCCTCTACCCAGCTCCTTTTCTGCAAACCTCAGTTTTTTCCTGGAGTCAAGATCTCTCATGGCTTGTCTCCCACTCTGATTTCTTCTCATTCCATTTTCCTTCTCCATCTATATGATCCTCTGCACCATTCCTTGTATTCCACATACTAGTGAAACCATATGATAATTGTGTTTCTGTGTTTGACTTTTTTCACTTAGCATAATAAACTCTGGTTCCAATCATGTTGATGTAAATCATAGGTATTCATCCTTTCTGATGGCTGAGTAATATTCCATTGTATGTATGGACCACATCTTCCTTATCCATTCATCTGTTGACTATTGTGGACATTGGTGCTATGAAAACTAGGTTGCGTGTATCCCTTCTTTTCATTACATCTGTATCTATGGGGGTAAATATCCAGTAGTGCAATTGCTGGGTCATAGGATGACTCTAGTTTTTCCAGAGTGGCTGTACCTGCTTGCATTCCCACCAACAGTGGAAGACAGTTCCCCTTTCTTCACATTCCCACTAAAATGTTTCATGTCCTGTGAATTTTAGCCATTCTAACCAAAAGGATTCCCCCCTCCCCGGATTTGCTGGAACTCATACAGAAATTTATTTAAGTGGCAGGATACAAAATCAATGAACATAAATTTTATACACGAATATATATTAGTGTATATTGTGTATATTAGTAATGTATATTAGTTATAGCATTTATATACACTAACAATGTGACTGATGAAAGAGAAATTAAGGAATTGATCCCATTAACAATTACACCAAACACCATTAAGATACCTAGGAATAAACCTAACCAAAGAGGTAAAGGATCTATACCCTAGAAACTACAAAACACTGATGAAAAAAATGGAAAAAGGCACAAAGCAATGGGAAAACATTCCATGCTCATGGACTGGAAGAATAATCACTGTGCAAATGTCTCTGCTGCCCAGAGCAATCTACACATTCAGTGCAATGCCTATCAAAATACAGTTGACATTTTTCACAGAGCTAGAACAAACAATCCTAAGATTTATATGGAATCAAAAAGACCCTGAATCTCCAGGATAATATTGAAAAATAAAACCAAAGGTGGGGGCATCAAGTTGCCTGACGTCAAGTTATATTACAAAGCTGTGATCATCAGGGCAGTATTGTACTGGCACAAAAGCAGACACATAGATCAATGGAACAGAATAGAGAGCACAGTAAAGACTCCTGGTAAGGAAAGTTGAGAACAGAAAGAAGGGCCAGTAAAGAGAGACACCAGTGAGCAGGCGACATGTGAGTCACATGTTGGTAAGAGGATGATATTGATGTCAGTCTGGGAAGGAGGTCTATGTGGAAGTACAGGCTGTGGTGAGATTGGGAGCAGAGCTGAGGGCTATGGAGTCCATTTTAAATGGACATTGTAATGCTTGGGGATAATGAGAGTGAAGTCAATTCTTTACTCTACCTGCATTTCCTGAGTATTGAAAAGGTCCTTAGGAAAATACTAGGCTACCAGCTATGGAAACCACACAAGGAACATCAATCTTGTCTAGTTTTCATTTAGGTGAAGGGTGAAAGACAGTAAACAAATGAATCTGCAAATGTTACTGCAATTTAGAAGGAGGAAAAGAAGTCAGGAAAGCCAATTGAGAGGAGGGAAGGAGCTACATGTTAAAATGGATTAATTTAGTAAGAAGGTGGCACTCATCCAGAGACTTTAAGGAGGAAAGGATGAATGCCCAGCCCAGCCCAGTCAGCAAAGAATGCTGAAGGTAGAGGAACAGCATGGGAGAAGACTGAGGGCAGGGACTTGCCTGGATGTCCCAGTAGCAGTGGGAGGTCCTGAGCCAGAGTGAGAGGAGGTAGAGGAGGGGAACAGGTGAAGAAGCAGATGAAGCTGTGGCCCTCTGTGTAGGGCTTCAGAGGCCCCTGAGTGGGACACCATCCATTGGAGCATTCTCAGCACAAGAGGGACATGATCTATGGTTTACATGAGTCAATCGGGAAGCTGTGCTGAGACCAGCCTTTGTGAAGCAAGCCGAAAGCAGATGGAGGGGGCCTTGTCACAGGAGTGTCGCAATAACTCAGGCTAGATAGGAGGAGGTTTAAGAGCAGACCGGTGCAGTGGAGGTAATAAGAGTTATGACATTGCACGTGTTTTGCCGACAGGACTGACAGGGTCTGCCCCTAGTTTTGATGTGGGATGTGAAATAACTGGTCAATGCACAGTGACTTCAAGGCTCCTGTCCTGTCAGGAAGGATTGCCATGCTATTAGCATGGAGGGAATGAACTAAGGTGACTAGACTTGGCAGAGAAGGTGTTCAGCTTTGAGAATGCTGAGACTAAGTTATCTATTAGACCACCTTCTATACATGCCAAATAAGAATCTAAAGGCCTGTCACAGTGGTTCAAGCAGAGATAGGAATTTCAGAGTGGAATTAGGGATGGAAAGAGAGGGTAAAAAGAGACCCATGACCTCCTGAATCCCAACACCCTACGTTTTGCAAATCTAGGTGAATTGTTTGCAAGATGCTGGGTTTGAGTGTTAAGATTTATGTAATGCTTCTGATTGCTCCTATCACAGTGTTTATGCTGCAGGGAGGACCAGCAATGATTGCCTGGGAGAAGCAGTGCCTGTGATTTTGAACAATGGCCCTGCTCCTCCAGCACACACATGAAGAACACAGCCAAGTATGTCCTTATCTTGGGGTCTGTGGTGCTCTAAAAGCACCCTGGTGCTCCAGCTCTTTAGTCAGCCCCTGTCTATTTGATTCCTAGAGTACTTGAGGATAGTCTTTTAGGTCTTTATTCATATCATCAACATTACTGTAAATGGTGCTGAAGGAAGTGATTGACTCATTTATTTCATCTTTTTTTTATTATGTTAGCCAAATATCGTACATTATTACTTTGATCTAGTGTTCAATGACTCATTACTTAATGTATAACACCCAGTGCTCGTCACAACCTATCATTTGGTTAGCCCATCCCCCTACCCCCACCCCTTCTGTAACACAGAGAGTCCAGAATCTCTCATAGTTTGTCTCCCTCTCTGATTTCTTCCCCTTCAGCTTTCCCTACCTTCACCTATGATCTTTCATGTTATTCCTTATGAGTGAAACCATATGATAATTGTCTTTCTCTGCTTGACTTAATTATTTAGCATAATCCCCTTCAGTTCCATTCATGTTGATTCCAATGGTGGGCATTTATCCTTTCTGATGGCTGAGTAATATTCCATTGTATATATGGACCACACCTTCTCTATCCATACATCGGTTGAAGGTCATCTCAGTTTCTACCACAGTGTGGCTATTGTGGACATTGCTGCTATGAACATTGGAGTACTTGTGTCCCTTCTTTTCACTACCTCTGTCTCTTTGGGGTAAATCCCCATTAGTGCAATTCTTGGCTCATAGGGGAGTTCTGTTTTTAATGTCCTGAGGAAACTCCACGCTGTTTTATAAAATGCTATACCAGCTGCTATTCCCACCAACAGTTTAAGAGGGTTCCTCTTCCTCCATATCCTCATCAACACTTGTTGTTTCCTGCCTTGTTAATTTTTGCCATTCAAACTGGTGTAAGTGGTATCTCAATACGGTTGTAAATTGTATTTCCCTGATGGCTAGTGATGAACATTTTTCAGGTGTCTATTGGTCATCTGTAGGTCTTTTTTGGAGAAATGTCTGCTCATATCTTCTGCCCAGTTCTTGACTGGATTATCATTTTTTTAGGTGTTTAGTTTGCTATGTTCTTTATAGATATATACTATATATACTAGATATATACTAGCCCTTTATCTTATATAGATATATACTAGCCCTTTATCTTAATGTCATTTGGCAATATCTTCTCCCATTCTGTGTGTTGCCTCTTAGTTTTGTTGACAGTTTCCTTTGCTGTGCAAAAGGTTTTTATCTGGAGGAGTCAAGATGGCGGAGAAGTAGCAGGCTGAGAGGACATCAGCCAGCAGGAGATCAGCTAGATAGCCTATCAAACCATTCCAAACACCTACGAATCCAACAGGAGATCGAAAAGAAGAAAAACAACAATTCTAGAAACGGAAAATCGAACACTTTCTGAAAGGTAGGACCAGCGGAGAAGTGAATCCAACGCGATGGGAAGATAGACCCCAGGGGGAGGGGCCGGCTCCCGGCAAGCAGCGGAGCACAAAATCAGAACTTTTAAAAGTCTGCTCCATGGAGGGACATCACTCCAGAGGCTAAACTGGGGTGAAGACCTCACGGGGAAAACGTGGACTCAGGTCCCGTGGGGTCACAGAAGGATCGGGGGTGTCTGAGTGTCACAGAGCTCACAGGTATTAGAGCGGGGAAGCCGGCTGCGGAGACAGAGCTGAGGTTTCCTAGATCTGTGGTCTGTGACACGGACCAGTGCTCTGTGGCACGGGCCGGAGCTCTGTGCGAGGGGTCCCCACAAGATCCGGGGAGACTCCGACCCGGGAGAGCTCAGGGATCTACGGGGTTCGGAGACTCAAGGTGGGACTCTGCCAGAGAAAGAGATGCTTGGTCACAGGCTGGGTGAGCTCCGAGCACTCCCAGAAGCCAGTGAGACGGGACTGCTTACACAAGATTTTCTTTGAGCCCCCGCGGTCTCCGAGCGTGTGCGGTCTCCGAGTGAAAACAGGGGCTGGGGAGACCGGAGGGATTAAACGCTTTTCTCTGAAGGCGCACTGAAGACTGGGGCCCCTAGCTCTCGGCTCCTCTGAACCAGAGATTGGGAGGTCGCCATTGTCATTTCCGTCCTCCGGAACTCTACGGAAAATGTTCAGGGAACAAAAGCTCCCGAAAGTGAACCTGAGAGGATTACTTACCTGGCCCCTGGTAAGGGCGGTGCAACTCCGCCTGCGGCAAAGACACTTGAGAATCACTACAACAGGCCCCTCCCCCAGAAGATCAACAAGAAATCCAGCCAACCCCAAGTTCACTTAACAAGGAGAACAGCAGATTCCTATCTGGACAAAATGACAAGGCGGAAAAACTGACCAAAAAAAAAAGAGCAGGAGACAGGACCGAAGGCTAGGGACCTAATCAATAGAGACATTGGTAATATGTCAGATATGGAATTCAGGACGATGATTCTCAAGGTGCTAGCCAGGCTCAAAAAAGGCATGGAAGATATTAGAGAAACCCTGTCAGGAGAAATAAAAGCCCTGTCTGGAGAAATAAAAGAACTAAAGTCTAATCAAGTTGAAATAAAAAAAGCTATTAATGAGGTGCAATCAAAAATTGAGGCTCTTACTGCTATGATAAATGAGGCAGAAGAAAAAATTAGTGATATAGAAGACCCAAGGACAGAGAATAAAGAAGCTGAGCAAAAGAGAGACAAACAACTACTGGACCACGAGGGGAGAATTCGAGAGATAAGTGATGCCATAAGACGAAACAACATTAGAATAATTGGGATTCCAGAAGAAGAAGAAAGAGAAACAGGAGCAGAAGGTATACTGGAGAGGATTATTGTAGAGAATTTCCCTAATGTAGCAAGGGGAACAAGCATCAAAATCCAGGGGGTGCAGAGAACACCCCTCAAAATCAATAGGAATCGGCCCACACCCCGCCATCTAATAGTAAAATTTAAAAGTCAGCGACAAAGAGAAAATCCTGAAAGCAGCACGGGACAAGAAGTCTGTAACGTACAATGGTAAAAATATTAGATTGGCAGCAGACTTATCCACAGAGACCTGGCAGGCCAGAAAGAACTGGCATGATATATTCAGAGCACTAAATGAGAAAAACATGCAGCCAAGAATACTTTATCCAGGTAGGTTATCATTGAAAATAGAAGGAGAGATAAAAAGCTTCCAGGACAAACAAAAACTGAAGGAATTTGTAAACACCAAACCAGCTCTACAGGAAATATTGAAAGGGGTCCTCTAAGCAAAGAGAGACCCTAAAAGTATAACCAGAAAGGAACAGAGACATTATACAGTAACAATCACCATACAGGCAATAAAATGGCACTAAATTCACATCTCTCAATAGTTACCCTGAATGTAAATGGGCTAAATGCGCCAATCAAAAGACACAGGGTTTCAGAAGGGATAAAAAAACAAAACCCATCAATATGCTGCCTACAAGAAACTCATTTTAGACCCGAAGACACGTCCAGATTGAAAGTGAGGGGGTGGAAAACAATTTACCATGATAATGAACATCAGAATAAAGCTGGGGTGGCAATCCTTATATCAGATCAATTAGATTTTTAGCCAAAGACTATAATAAGAGATGAGGAAGGACACTACTTCATACTCAAAGGGTCTGTCCAACAAGAAGATCTAACAATTTTAAATATCTGTGCCCCTAACATGGGATCAGCCAACTATATAAACCAATTAATAACAAAGTCAAAGAAACACATTGACAAGAATACAATAACAGTTGGAGACTTTAACACACCCCTCACTGAAATGGATAGATCATCCAAGCAAAAGATCAACAAGGAAATAAAGGTCTTAAATGACACACTGGACGAGATGGACATCACAGATATAATCAGAACATTCCATCCCAAAGCAACAGAATACACATTCTTCTCTAGTGCCCATGGAACATTCTCCAGAATAGATCACATCCTGGGTCATAAATCAGGTCTCAACAGGTATCAAAAGATTGGGATCATTCCCTGCATATTTTCAGACCACAATGCTCTGAAGCTAGAACTCAATCACAAGAGGAAATTTGGAAAGAGCACAAATACATGGAGACTCAACAGCATCCTTCTAAAGAATGAATGGGTCAACCAGGAAATTAAAGAAGAATTGAAAAAAACCATGGAAACAAATGATAATGAAAACACAACGGTCCAAAATCTGTGGGACACAGCAAAGGCAGTCCTGAGAGGAAAATATATAGCGATACAAGCCTATCTCAAGAAACAGGAAAGGTCTCAAATACACAACCTAACCCTACACCTAAAGGAGCTCGAGAAAGAACAACAAAGAAAGCCTAAACCCAGCAGGAGAAGAGAAATAATAAAGATCAAAGCAGAAATCAATGAAATAGAAACCAAAAAAACAATAGAACAAATCAATGAAACTAGGAGCTGGTTCTTTGAAAGAATTAATAAGATTGATAAACCCCTGGCCAGACTTATCCAAAAGAAAAGAGAAAGGACCCAAATAAATAAAATCATGAATGAAAGAGGAGAGATCACAACCAACACCAAAGAAATACAAACAATCATAAGAACATATTATGAACAACTCTATGCCAACAAATTCGACAATCTGGAAGAAATGGATGCTTTCCTAGAGACATATAAACTGCCAAAACTGAACCAGGAAGAAATAGAAAACCTGAATAGGCCCATAACCAGTAAGGAGATTGAAACAGTCATCAAAAATCTCCCAACAAACAAAAGCCCAGGGCCAGATGGCTTCCCAGGGGAATTCTACCAAACATTTAAAGAAGAATTAATTCCTATTCTCCTGAAACTGTTCCAAAAAATAGAAATGGAAGGAAAACTTCCAAACTCATTTTATGAGGCCAGCATCACCTTGATCCCCAAACCAGACAAGGATCCCATCAAAAAAGAGAATTACAGACCAATATCCTTGATGAACATAGATGCGAAAATTCTCACCAAAATACTAGCCAATAGGATCCAACAGTACATTAAAAGGATTATTCACCACGACCAAGTGGGATTTATTCCAGGGCAGCAGGGTTGGTTCAACATCCGCAAATCAATCAATGTGATACAATACATTAACAAAAGAAAGAACAAGAACCATATGATACTCTCAATAGATGCTGAAAAAGCATTTGACAAAGTGCAACATCCCTTCCTAATCAAAACTCTTC
>RCUC01065704.1:0-10050 GCA_003697995.1 Taxidea taxus jeffersonii
GCGAGGTCTTCACCCCAGTTTAGCCTCTGGAGTGATGTCCCTCCCTGGAGCAGACTTTTAAAAGTCCTGATATTGTGCTCCGCCGCTTGCCGGGAGTCTGCCCCTCCCCCTGGGGTCTATCTTCCCGTCGCATTGGATTCACTTCTCCGCTGGTCCTACCTTTTAGAAAGTGGTCGATTTTATGTTTCTAGAATTGTTGTTTTTCTTCTCTTCAATCTCCTGTTGGATTCCTAGGTGTTCAGAATGGTTTGATAAGCTATCTAGCTGATCTCCTGCTGCCTGATGTCGTCTCAGCCTGCTACTTCTCCGCCATCTTGACTCCTCCAATCCCAATTCTATATTTTAAATGACTACCAGGACTTTGTTATTCCTGAGTTCTTTCAGTTTCTTTCAAGTTCATCTGTTTGCTAAGTAGTTTTTTGAAAGGCTCATGGCTCTGGAACAGCCACTCTGGAGAACAGTATGGAGATTCCTCAAAATGTTACAATTGAATATCCAACTTTTGCATCATCGTGGTTGGAACTGGAGGAGATTATGCTGAGTGAAATAATTCAACCAGAGAATTCAGTCATCATATGGTTTCACTTACTTGTGGAGCATAAGGAATACCATGAGGGACATTAGGAGAATGAAGGGGAAAATGAAGGGAGTGAAATTGGAGGTGGAGACAAACCATGAAAGCCTGTGGACTCTGAGAAACAAACTGAGGGTTTCTTTTAATTTTTAATTTTTTAAATTTCTTTTCAGTGTACCAGTTCATTGCTTATGCACCACACCCAGTGCCCCATGCAATACATGCCTTCCATAATACCCACCACCAGGCTCACCCAACCTCCCAACCCCTACCCCTTCAAAACCCTCAGGATGTTTTTCAGAGTCCATAGTCTCTCATGGTTCATCTCCCCCTCCAATTTCCCCCAACTCCCTTCTCCTCTCCATCTCCCTATGTCCTCCGTGTTACTTCTTATGCTCCACAAATAAGTGAAAGCATATGATAATTGATTCTCTCTGCTTGACTTATTTCACTCAGCATAATCTCTTCCAGTCCCGTCCATGTTGATATAAAAGTTGGGTATTCATCCTTTCTGATGGAGGCATAATACTCCATAGTGAATATGGATCACATCTTCCTTATCCATTCATCCGTTGAAGGGCATTTTGGTTCTTTCCACAGTTTGGCGACCGTGGCCATTGCTGTTATGAACATTGGGGTACAGATGGCCCTTCTTTTCACTACATCTGTATCTTTGGAGTAAATACCCAGTAGTGCAATTGTAGGGTCATAGGGAAGCTCTATTTTTAACTTCTTAAGGAATCTACACAGTGTTTTCCAAAGTGGCTGCACCATCTTGCATTCCCACCAACAGTGTAAGAGGGTTCCCCTTTCTCCACATCCTCTTCAACACAAGTTGTTTACTGTCTTGTTAATTTTGGCCATTCTAACTGGTATAAGTTGGTATCTCAATGTGGTTTGTTTTTTTTTTTTAAGATTTTATTTATTAGTTAGAGCGAGCAAGCGAGCACAGGCAGACAGAGTGGCAGGCAGAGGCAGAGGGAGAAGCAGGCTCCCTGCCAAGCAAGGAGCCCGATGCGGGACTCGATCCCAGGACGCTGGGATCATGACCTGAGCTGAAGGCAGCCGCTTAACCAACTGAGCCACCCAGGCGTCCCCTCAATGTGGTTTTGATTTGAATCTCCCTGATGGCTAGTGTGATGAGCATTTTTTCATGTGTCTGTTAGCCATTTGTATGTCTTCCTTGGAGAAGTGTCTGTTCATGTCTTCTGCCCATTTTTTGACATGATTATCTGTTTTGTGTGTGTTGAGTTTCAGAAGTTCTTTATAGATCCTGGATATCAGCCTTTTGTCTCTACTGTCATTTGTGAATATCTTCTCCCATTCTGTGGATTGCCTCTTTGTTTTCTTGACTGTTTCCTTTTCTGTGAAGAAGCTTTTGACCTTGATCAAGTCCCAAAAGTTCATTTTCACTTTTGTTTCCTTTGCCTTTGCAGACATATCTTGAAAGAAGTTGCTCTGGCTAATATCAAAGAGGTTACTGTCTATGTTCTCCTTTATGATTCTGATGGATTCCTGCCTCACATTGAGGTCTTTTATCCATTTCAAGTTTATCTTTGTGTATGGTGTAAGAGAATGGTTGAGTTTCATTCTTCTACATATAGCTGTCCAATTTTCCCAGCACCATTTATTGAAGAGAATGTCTTTTTTCCACTGCATATTTTTTCCTGCTTCCTCAAGATTATTTGACCATAGAGTTGAGGGTCCATATCTGGGCTCTCTACTCTGTTCCACTGGTCTATGTGTCTGTGTTTATACCAGTACCATGCTGTCTTGGTGATCACAGCTTTATAGTAAAGCTTGAAATCAGGCAACGTGATGCCCAGTTTTGTGTTTCTTTTTCAACACTTCCTTAGCAATTCAGGGTCTCTTCTGATTCCATACAAATTTTAGGAATCTTTGCTCCAGCTCTTTGAAAAATGCCATGGAGTTTTGATCAGAATGGCATTGAAAGTATAGATTGCTCTAGGCAGTATAGATATTTTAACAATGTTTATTTTTTCAATCTGAGGATTTTTTTATATTTTTTAAAGATTTTATTCATTTCTTTGACAGACAGAGATCACAAGTAGGCAGAGAAGCAGGCAGAGAGAGAGGAAGGGAAGCAGGCTCCCTGCTGAGCAGAGAGCCTGATGCAAGGATAAATCCCAGGACCCTGGGATCATGACCTAAGCTAAAGGCAGAGGCTTTAACCCACTGAGCCACCCAGGCACCCCCAAACTGAAGATTTTAGAAGGGAGGGGGTGGGAGCATCATTTGAACCAGTGATGGGTATTAAGGGGGGGTATGTGTTGCCTGGAGCACTGGGTGTTATATGCAAACAATGAATCATGGAACACTACATCAAGAACTAATGAAATACTGTATGATAACTAATATAACATAGTAAAAAATAATAATTAAAAAAGAAAGATAAAAATCATATGAACATCTAAATAGATGTAGAAAAAGCAATTGACAGAACACAACATCCTTTCATGATAAAAATTCTTAAGAGATTGGGTACAAAAGGAACATACCCCAATGTAACAAAAAAACATGTGGATGTAACAACCCCCAGCTATTATGCTTATCATAAAAAACTGAAAACTTTTTCTCTAAGATCAGGAAAAAGATAAAGGTGCCCATTCTCACCACTTTTATTCAATATACTTCTGGAAGTTCTAGCTAGAACAATTAGACAAGACAAAGAAATAAAAGGCATCCAAATCAGAAAGGAAGAGGGGGTATAGCTCACTGGTAGAGCATTTGACTGCAAATCAGAAAGAAGAAATAAAACAGTCATTATTTTCAGATGATATGATCTTATATATTGGAAATCCTAAAGACTCAACCAAAAAACTGTTGGAACTAACAAACAAATTTGGTAAATTGCAATATATAAAATCAATATAAAGAAATTAGTTGTGTTATATACACTAACAATGAAACATTGGAAAAATAAATAAAGAAAACTCTTCCATTCACAAAACAGTAAAATACTTAGGAATAATGTTAACCAAGGGAGTGAAGGATTTGCACAATGAAAACTACAAGACTTTGTTGAAAAAAAATCAAATAAGACACAAACAAATGAAAGACATTCCATGTTCTTGGATCAGAAGAATTATTTTTTTATGTCTGTAGTACCCCATGCATCTTTAGATTCAACATAATCCCTATAAAAGTCCCAATGGCATTTTTCACAGAAATACAATAAATAATCCTAAAATTTGTATGGAACCATGAAAGACACCAAAGAGCCAAGGAAATCTTGAAACAGGAGAACAAACCCAGAGGCATCACATTCCCTGATTTCAAACCATACAACAAAGCTATAGTAATTAAAACATTATGGTATGGGCATAAAATAAACACTTAGGGCAATAGAACAGAATAGAAAGCCCCTGTTATTTGACAAGGAAATGAAGAATAACAAATGGAGAAAAGTTAGCCTCTTTGACAAGTGGTGCTGGGAAACTGGATACCCATAAGCAGAAAAATGAAATTGGATGCCTATATTATACCACTCACAAAAATTAACTCAAAATGGATCAAAGATTTAATATTAAGACATGATACAGTAAAACTCCTAGAAGTAAATGTAAGGAAGAAGCTCCTTAACATTGTCTCAGCAATGATTTTTTTTTTAGATGTGATACCAAAAGCCCAAAAATCAACAAGTAGGACTACATAAAACTTACAAGGCTTTGCACAGCAAAGAAACCATCCATAAAATGAAAAAGCAATCTACAGACTGGGAGAACATTTTTGCAAACCATATACTGGATAAGAAGTTAATAACCAAAATATATAAAGAATCTATACAACTCAATAATCAAAAAGAAAAACAAAACAATCTAAATTTAAAATGGGCAGAAGACCTAAATAGATATTTGTCCAAAGAGGACAAATAGGTAATAGGTACATGAAAAGACATTCAACATCACTAATCATCAGAGAAATGCAAATCAAAACCCCCATGGATATCACCTAACACCTATTAGAATGGTTATCATCAATAATATAACAAATATTGTGAGGATGTGGAGGAAAGGAAACCCTTGTACTCTGTTGGTGGGAATGTAATTTGGTTCAGCTGGTGTGGAAAACAGTATGGAGGGGTGCCTGGGTGGCTCAGTGGGTTAAAGCCTCTGCTTTCAGCTCAGGTCATGGTCTCAGGGTCCTGGGATCGAGCCCCGCATCAGGCTCTCTGCTCAGCAGGGAGCCTGCTTCCTCCTCTCTCTCTGCCTGCCTCTGCCTACTTCTGATCTCTGTCTGTCAAATAAATAAATAAAATCTTTAAAAAATATTTTAAAAAAAACAGTATGGAGGTTCTTCAAAAAATTAAACTAGAACTATCATATGATCTAGCAATTCCACTTCTGGATATATATCCAGAGGAAATGAAATAAATAACTAGAAGAGATATCTGCATTCCCTTATTCATTGCAACATTATTCACAATAGCCAAGACATAGAAACAAACAAAATATCCATCAGTGGAAGAATATATATAAAGAAGAAAATAAGACAATCAGGGAAAGGTAATTACTACATGGTTTCACTCAGATGTGGAATATAGGAAAGAGGACAGAGGACTGTAAGGGCCTATTTAGCCAAAACGGCTCCATTTTGGTTGAAGAGCCATTTTGTTGTTTATGCAGTAAAACTTAAACTGACCCTGCCCCCTCCTGGGGGACTTACTTAAAAGCAAGTCCGGGAAACCAGTCCCAGGTAACAAAGCCCAAATACAAGGGCGGGTCAGGCCAGGTGGAGACATCCAATCAGTGGGGCGCACATACTGTCTCCCTAGCTACCAAGGAGTGTGGGCCCCACCTTTTGGGCGCCAATTCTGACCAAGGTGACAGGCTAGTTCAGATATCTACTAGGGTAAATTGTAATTCAATCAGCCACCCATGTGTGGCCTAGCATGACCATGCAGCTTTCTCTGTGTGTTACAATCTCATTGGCCACCTGTTTGTGGCCAGGCCCAACCACATGGCCTTTGCTCTATAAAAGTTAGTCTGTAAGGCAGGGAGGGGTCGCCCTACCTGTAAGAGGCAGCTCCGACCAGTCAGTTTGATTCTTGATGCTTGGTGCAAAATAAAGCTTTGCTTGACCTTTGCTTTATATCAGTCTCGCTCCTTTGATCACGGACCTATCATTGGGAGACCCTTCAAGGACCATGGTGGAAGGGAGGGAAAACTGAATGAGAAGTCATCAGGAGGGAGAAAAACTATGAGTGACTCTTAACGATAGGAAACAAACCGAGGGTTGCTGGAAGGGGAGGGGTGGAGGGATAGTGTAATTGGGTGATGGGCATTAAAGAGGGCATTAAAGATGGGCATTAAAGAGTGCACATCACATGCGATGAGCACTGGGTGGTATAAGCAACTGATAAAGTATTGAGCACCACATCTGAAACTAATAATGTATGATAACTTGGCTAATTGAATATAAATTTAAAAATAAATAAAAAGAAGACATGGTGTACACACACAGAGGGAGAGTATTAGCCAGAAGAAAGAAGAAAATTCTGCCATTTGCAACAACACGGATGGACCTTGAAGGTGTTATGCCAAATGAGATATGTCAGATAGAAAAGGACAAATCCTGTATGATATCACTTACATATGAAATCTAAAAAAGCCTATCTTGTAAAATCAGAAATTAAAATGGTGATTACAAGGAGCTAGGGATGGGGAAATAGGATAGATTTCATTTAAGGATATAAACTTGCAAACAGTAAAAAATAATTCCTGAAGATCTAAAATATGGTATAGTGATTATAGACAACAATACTGTACTACAAACATCAAACTTGTGAATAGACTATATCTAGATCCCATCACAAAAAAGAAAGTATAAGGTTCCTGGGTGGCTAACTCAGTTAAGCATCTGCCTTCCCCTTAGGTCATGATTCCACCATCCTGGTATTGAGTCCCAAGTCAGTTTCCCTGCTCAGCGGGGAGTCTGCTTCTCCCCACTGCTTGTGCTCTCTCTCTCACTTGTTCTCTTATTCTCTCTCGCATACAGATAAATAAAACCTAGAAAAAAAAGAAGAAATCATAATTATGTTACTGTTAGAGGTGTTAGCTAATGATTCAATGGCACTCATATTGCGATATATGAATGTATCAATCAACATGCTTATACCTTAAACTTATACAATTCACACATCAATTATATCTGGTTTAAAAATTTTTTAGTAAATGTGAAGATGTTTTAAAGCAAAAGTTTCACATAAGCTGAGTAAATTCTCATTATTGTCCAACAACTCATCCTCAGAGATAAAGAGGCCTCCCGTGAGAACATGAAACTGGAACTGTGACTGTGCTAGTCTATATACCACTCTTTACCATACTGTTACATAGAATGAGGTTTCAGAGATGCACCCCATGAATTAAATAGCTGCATAACTAAATGTTTCTGATTTTAATTGATTTAATCAGAAAAATGTTCATCCCAGTTGTTTAAAGAAACAGTTCCCTATGCGGCACATGGGTGGCTCAGTTGGTAAAGCATCTGACTCTTGATTTGGGCTCAGGTCATGATTTCAGGATCCTGAGATTGAGCCCCATGTTGGGCTCTGCACTCAGCAGGGAGTCTACTTGAGATTCTTTCCCCCACTTCCCTCACTCTTTCCCTCTCTCTCTCTCTCTAAAGTAAATAAATAAATCTTTAAAAAAATATAGTTCTCTGTGGTTTGGATTATATCTCAGTATACACTTTCCTTAATAATTTCCTAATAAGGTATCCCTCCAGTAAGCAGGCAATAAAAAAGACTTCCCAGCTTGCCTACTTTCAGAGTCTACAATACTTCAGGGTTTATGATCAAACTTCTATAGCCTATATCTGTGAGAACCCCATAGGACTTCTACAAACTTCATTCTTCTAGTTAATTGCTTAAAGTCTGGCTTCAGACTATGACCTTGGGGATATAGCTTTCTTGCACTGCTGAGATCCAGAAAGACCAAAAACCTATCTGGTTTCCTTCAGCTAGATTATATCTAGCTAGATTATGTCAGCTGTATTATATTATTTCATTGATATTCTTTGCCCGTATATAGATTCCAAAAGGTAAGTAAGGGGTAGCCTCTATGATTGGGTCTGGCACATGAGAAAAGTCTCTCTTATGCTCCTTTCAGAAGTTGAATGTTTCCCACTGTATTTAGTGAGTAAGAAGCAATTTTCCTTCCTTCATTGAGACTTGTAAATAGAAAACATCTATGTTTCCTGAAACTAGGCTATAAAAATATTGGTTCTTCTATGCCTAGTGATCAACTGACCAAAGATGACTTTTTGTACCATGGTAAGACTAGAGTCAACATTTTAGGATTGTTTGTTACACCTTTGTGGAAAATGCTGATGGATTTTCACAGGGATTGCATTTAATGTGTAGATTATTTAGGGTAGCAAAAACATTTTTTAAGATTTTATTTATTTATTTATTTATTATTTATTTGAAATAGAACACAAGCAGGGGGGTGTGGCAGAGGGAGAGGGAGAAGCAGGCTCCCCACTGAGCAGGAAGTTCAACCCAGAACTGGATCCCAGTAACCCTGGTATCATGACCGAAGCTGAAGGCAGATGCTTAACCCACTGAATAACCCAGGTGCCCTGAACATAGACATTTTAACAATATTTGTTCTTCCAATCCATGCGCATGGAATTTTTTCCATTTCCTTGTGTCTTCCTCAATTTCTTTCATAAGTGTTCTACAGTTTTCAGAGTATAGATCCTTCACTTCTTTGCTTAGGTTTATTCCTGGGTATTTACAGGTTTTGGCACAATTGTAAACAGGATTGATTCCTTGATTCATCTTTCTTCTGACTCATTGTTAGTATATAGAAATACAGCTGTCTTCTGTGCATTGATTTTATATCCTGCTACTTTGCTGAATTCCTGTATGTGTTCTAGCAATTTTTTGTGGAGTCTTCTGGGTTTTCAACATAGAATATCATGTCATCTGCAAAGAGTGAAAGTCTGACTTCTTTGCTGATTTGGATACATTTTATTTCTTTTTGTTGTCTGATTGCTAAGGCTAGGACTTCCAGTACTATGTTGAACAATAGTGGTGATACTATCCCTGCCATGTTCCTGACTGTCAGTTTTTTCCCATTGAGAAAGATATTCACTATGGGCTTTTAGTATATGGTTTTATGATATTGAGGTATGTTCCCTCTATCCCTACACTGCAGAGAGTTTTTATCAGGAAAGGATATTATATTTTTTCCAGTGCTTTTTCTACATCTATTGAGAGGATCATATGGTTCTTGCCCTTTCTTTTATTAATGTGGTGTATCACAATGATTGATTTTTGGATGTTAAACCAACCCTGCAGCCCTGGAATAAATCCCATTTGGTCATGGTGAATAATCCCTTTAATGTACTGTTGAAACCCATTGGCTAGTGTATTGGTGCAGATTTTTTAATCCATATTCATCAGGGATATTGGTCTATAATTCTCCTTTTTGGTGGGGTCTTTGTCTGGTTTGAATATCAAGGTAATGCTGGCCTCATAGAAAGAGTTTGGAAATTTTCCTTCCATTCTATTTTTTTTTGAACAGCTTCAGAAGAATAGGTATTAACTTAAACTAATAATACACCATATGTTATTAATTTTTTTAAATGACTACAGCCAAAATAAGACTTTTGTGCCAGAAAAATTCAGTCCTTTGTAATTTTGCTAAAGGTTCCCCTCATTGCCGTTTGGTGATTTCCAGTCTGTTTCATTTAGCCTTCTGTTCCTGACTGTCTCAGCCAACTCCTTTTACACTGAGTTCTCTCATCATCTTTTCCTTGTGCTATAGGCTAAGTACCAGATGCTAAGGAGTTTGTGGGTATTTCTCTCCTTCGAGGCTCCTATCCTCAGCTGTTTTTAGTAACTATTAAATAAAACTTTCTGTACTCTCTAGTGTTGAGTGCACCCTGGCTATAGATTTATGCATTGGTCTGGGAAGCTGAAGCCAACAGCTAAGAGGTTCTCAGTCTGTGAGGAGTGGGTAAAAGCACATTATAATACACTTTAGTGGTCTGAGATCCTCCTTCTTCTCTTAGATGCTAAGTGCATGTGCTAAAAAGAGTTTGCTTTTCTGATAATATTAACCACTCCATCAACTCTGGTCATCAATATTAGTGGTTAAAGGGGAAGAGGAAAAGAAGAACTCAGAGATCTTAAGGAAAATATTGATGGTATGTGAAGTTTGTCTTCTATGCAAGCAAACCACAGGCATTGGGACCCTTCTTCCCATTTTAGGAGGCCTCAGAACATGAAAGGTCTTATATTTCCAGTAATAGTAACCCAGACCATCACTGCCTTCTAGCACTGGGCATGCCTCTCATCCTATCTTCACTAAT
Source organism: Taxidea taxus jeffersonii (assembly GCA_003697995.1). NCBI lineage: Eukaryota > Metazoa > Chordata > Mammalia > Carnivora > Mustelidae > Taxidea > Taxidea taxus. The sequence goes on from RCUC01065704.1 coordinate 9,917, forward strand.
ATATCTTTCCTGTCACTTATGTAATTAATATTTTCTGTTATTTCATCAAGTAAGAAAATTCTGAGATTATTCTCTTGAAATATCTTCTTGGGAATGATATAAGATCATTGTATCTAAATGGCATTGATATTCTT
>RCUC01065717.1:0-67861 GCA_003697995.1 Taxidea taxus jeffersonii
TCCAGTGTGTCATTTAAGACCTTTATTTCCTTGTTGATCTTTTGCTTGGATGATCTGTCCATTTCAGTGAGGGGTGTATTAAAGTCTCCAACTATTATTGTATTCTTGTCAATGTGTTTCTTTGATTTTGTTATTAATTGGTTTATATAGTTGGCTGCTCCCATGTTAGGGGCATAGATATTTAAAATTGTTAGATCTTCTTGTTGGACAGACCCTTTGAGTATGATGAAGTGTCCTTCCTCATCTCTTATTATAGTCTTTGGCTTAAAATCTAATTGATCTGATATAAGGATTGCCACCCCAGCTTTCTTCTGATGTCCATTAGCATGGTAAATTGTTTTCCACCCCCTCACTTTCAATCTGGAGGTGTCTTCAGGTCTAAGATGAGTTTCTTGTAGGCAGCATATGGATGGGTTTTGTTTTTTTATCCATTCTGTAACCCTGTGTCTTTTGATTGGGGCATTTAGCCCATTTACATTCAGGGTAACTATTGAGAGATATGAGTTTAGTGCCATTGTATTGCCTGTATGGTGATTGTTACTGTATAATGTCTCTGTTCCTTTCTGGTAATACTTTTAGGGTCTCTCTTTGCTTAGAGGACCCCTTTCAATATTTCCTGTAGAGCTGGTTTGGTGTTTACAAACTCTTTCAGTTTTTGTTTGTCCTGGAAGCTTTTAATCTCTCCTTCTATTTTCAATGATAACCTAGCTGGATAAAGTATTCTTGGCTGCATGTTTTTCTCGTTTAGTGCTCTGAATATATCATGCCAGTTCTTTCTGGCCTGCCAGGTCTCTGTGGATAAGTCTGCTGCCAATCTAATATTTTTACCATTGTATGTTACAGACTTCTTGTCCCGTGCTGCTTTCAGGATTTTCTCTTTGTCGCTAAGACTTGTAAATTTTACTATTAGATGGCGGGGTGTGGGTCGATTCCTATTGATTTTGAGAGGTATTCTCTGGGCTTCCTGGATTTTGATGCTTGTTCCCCTTGCTATATTAGGGAAATTCTCTACAATAATCCTCTCCAGTATACCTTCTGCTCCTATTTCTCTTTCTTCTTCTTCTGGAATCCCAATTATTCTAATGTTGTTTCGTCTTATGGCATCACTTATCTCTCGAATTCTCCCCTCGTGGTCCAGTAGTTGATTGTCTCTCTTTTGGTCTGCTTCATTATTCCCTGCCATTTGGTCTTCTATATCACTAATTCTGTCTTCTGCCTCATTTATCCTAGCAGTAAGAGCCTCCATTTTTGATTGCACCTCATTAATAGCTTTTTTAATTTCAACTTGATTAGACTTTATTTCTTTTATTTCTCCAGAAAGGGTTTTTATTTCTCCTGACAGGGTTTCTGTAATATCTTCCATGCCTTTTTCGAGCCCGGCTAGAACCTTGAGAATCGTCATCCTGAATTCCAGATCTGACATATTACCAATGTCTGTATTGATTAGGTCCCTAGCCTTTGGTCCTGTCTCCTGCTCTTTTTTTTGTGGTGAGTTTTTCCGCCTTGTCATTTTGTCCAGATAAGAATCCGCTGTTCTCCTTGTTAAGTGAACTTGGTCTTGGCTGTATTTCTTTGATCTTCTGGGGGAGGGGCCTGTTGTAGTGATTCTCAGGTGTCTTTGCCCCAGGCGGAGTTGCACCGCCCTTACCAGGGGCCGGGCTAAGTAATCCTCTCAGGTTTGCTTTCAGGAGCTTTTGTTCCCTGAACGCGCTTTCTGTAGAGTTCTGGAGGACGGGAATGACAATGGCGGCCTCCCAATCTCCGGTTCAGAGGAGCCGAGAGCTAGGGGCCCCAGTCTTCAGTGCGCCTTCAGAGAAAAGCGTTTAATCCCTCCAGTCTCCCTAGCCCACGTTTGCGCCGGAGAGTGCGCGCGCGCGTCCGCCCGCAGACACCGCGCACCGGCAGACACCGCGGGCCCGCCGACACTGCGCGCACTCGCAGACCTCGCGCACCCGCAGACCGCGCGTGCCCGCAGACCGCGCTCAGAGAAAATCGTGCCTAAGCAGTCCCGTCTCACTGGCTTCTGGGAGTGCTCCGAGCTCACCCAGCCTGTGACCAAGCATCTCTGTCTCTGGCAGAGTCCCACCTGGAGTCTCCGGACCCCGTAGATCCCTGAGCTCTCCCGGGTCGGAGTCTCCCCGGATCCTGTGGGGACCCCTCGCACAGAGCACCGGCCAGTGCCACAGAGCACCGGTCCGTGTCACAGACCACTAGGAAATCTTGGCTCTGTCTCCGCAGCCGACTTCCCCGCTCTAATACCTGTGAGCTCTGCGACACTCAGACACCCCCGATCCTTCTGTGACCCCGTGGGACCTGAGTCCACGCTGTCCCCACGAGGTCTTCACCCCAGTTTAGCCTCTGGAGCGATGTCCCTCCGTGGATTCGACTTTTAAAAGTTCTGATTTTGTGCTCCGCCGCTTGCCGGGAGCCGGCCCCTCCCCCTGGGGTCTATCTTCCCGTCGCGTTGGATTCACTTCTCCGCTGGTCCTACCTTTCAGAAAGTGGTCGATTTTCTGTTCCTAGAATTGTTGTTTTTCTTCTCTTCGATCTCCTGTTGGATTTGTAGGTGTTCGGAATGGTTTGATAGGCTATCTAGCTGATCTCCTGCTGGCTGATGTCGTCTCAGCCTCCTACTTCTCCGCCATCTTGACTCCTCCCCCCCCCCGAAAATATGCTTCTTATCACTGGATACTCCAAATATTGAGAGCCACTTGTAAGAAATGTTGTTCCCTCTCTGTGTCTCTCTCTGTCAAATAAATAAAACCTTTTTACTTATTTTTTTAAATATTTATTTATTTAACAGACAGAGATCACAAGTAGTCAGAGAGGCAGGCGGAGAGAGAGAGGAAGAGAAGCAGGCTTCCCGCTGAGCAGAGAGCCCCCGATGCGGGGCTCGATCCCAGGACCCTGGGATCATGACCTGAGCCTAAGGCAGAGGCTTTAACCCACTGAGCCACCCAGGCGCCTCTAAATAAAACCTTTTTAAAAAAGATTATACTGTTTAAAAAAAGGAGAGATTTTGTAAGAAGGAAACATATATTAGAAAAAAAGGTTGAATTAAGTGGCTTCTAGGATTCCTTTTATCTCAGAGATTATGTTTCTAAGACTCATTACTTCAGATTTCTCAGTTTTCTAAATTACGCCTTTCTACATTTCAATTTGTTTAAATCGAGACACACTTGTCATACAGAGCAATATTCGTGCACTTGCTCCAGTTGCAAGTTTTGCAAACCCCCAGCAGACTCAATTTGGATTCAGGCTGACCCTATGCTTCTCTTCTGCAATCAAATTCATACGCTGACTGTGGTGAGCTAACAATAGAGCAACACATGGAGCTTCAGCTCCTCTTGGGGAATAGAGGACATGCCACCAAACAGGTGGCTTCAATTAATAGAGTTGCTATTGCCAGGGGAAAACAGAAGGAAATAATCAAACCATCAATGAAAGGACTACAGGTAGATGGGGGTCAGTCTTGGAGTCCTCTGGAACACGGCCAGAGAACATAGTCCACCAGGCCAGCACAGCAAAGATTCATTGAAAAGAAGAACAGTAAAGCACTGTGTATTCTATAGGTGTATCTGTGACAAAACTGACTTCTTTTTAAACTTTAAAGCACAGTTTTAAAAAAAAACAACAAAACAGGAACACAGAGGAAAAAAGCTACTATATTTAATGAGATGGCAGCAGAGATGTGCTGGAGGTAGTGACTTTCAAATTGTGAGCCATAAAACCCTGAGCACAGTCCATCTGACCACATTCAGTCTGTTGCCAGTGTGCTTTGGAGCCTTCCTGTCCCCATGCCCACTGGAGTCCACATCTGATTCATCTGCTCAAGTTAGCCTCCAACACCACCTCCCTCTTTTCTTAAGTACAACAGCAGGGATGTTCTCTTAGCACAGGCCAGGAACAGGCTGTTTTGAATGCATCATGAGTTGATTTTTAAAAAATGGGAAAGAATGGTCAAGGAGGAGGACACATTAGAACATCTTTGGTTGGCCTGCTGCTTTAATCCTCTTCAGAACCTCTGATAATAGTAGCATTTCCAAAAATCATTTTTTTTCCCTTAGGGCAGATCCTGTACAACCAAAGCACGCAAGGGCATTGTCTTAGACTCTTTGGGCTGCTCTAACAAAATAACACAGACCGATGAACAATAGAAATTTATTTCTTACTGTGCTTGAGGCTGGAAGTCCAAGATCAAGGTGCCAGCACAGTCAGCTTTTGGTGACAGTCATCTTCTTGGTTCATAGCTGGTGCCCTTTCACTATGTGGAAAAGGGCTATGGCTGTCTCACATGGTGAAAAAGGGAGATCTCTCTGGAGCCTCTTTCATAAGGCACCAAATTCATTCAGTATCTCTCAAAGGCCACACCTCGCAATACCATCATTTTGCGGGGCTAGGATTTCATCATATGAATGGGGGCCACAAACATCTAGCCCATAGTAGGGGTAGTGACATGGGGGTTATGTCAGGCAATTCTGTCTGTCTCCCTTGAAAAAAGAATTAAATCATGAACAAGCCATGACCCTCCAGGCCTGTTATGCTAAGTAGGTACCTTCTCCATTATTAGTGATTAATATTACAAAAAGTCTGTGCACGTGTAAGTAAAATGCTTAGTTATCTTCCAAGTCGGATGGCTCCTCACTTAGTCTTTATTGTAAGTAAAGCTTGTCCTACTGCAGAGGAAACATGGAGAAGCCCAGACCCCATTTGGTTAGTATGAAGCCATGACAGATATGCCCATGTTCTCAGGGGGTCTCAGATGGAGTATTCCATTCCTGTCTAATGTTCTTTTAATGGAACTCAGGTCATCAGGATCATCCCTTTGTAAAACTGGATTAGCAAACACAACAGTTTCAGATTGGGATACAAGAATTTGCAATTAATTGTATCAAGATACTTAGGAAAAGCAGAAAATAAATGTTGAGAATAGAAAATATAGGGAAGCAAAATGTTTTTCGGAATCAGAAATTTTTTCAGGTGATTCAGGAAGATATGAGAAAACATAAACCAAGCCTGAGTTGCCTATAATCTGGTAACTTCCGTGAGGACAGAGGGAGCATGAAATTTAACCTGCAATATATTGCCCAAATTAGAGACAACCCCTTCTGTGAAGTGAAAATGACTTTGTGGTATTCTAATCACAATGAAAGGGGAGTTTCATGACACCATGAGACAGCAACCAAAGGCTCTGGTTGTTTTTTTGTTTGTTTTTTTTTTCCACCTTGGCTTATTTCCTTGACCATTTAGTTATTATAAAAGCAATGCTAAGCTAAAGCCAGATGTTATACCTCCTGCTTCCACCTCAGTTCAAAGGTGACATCTAACTACTCCCCCTACCCTCCAAAACCGGTTTTTCCTAATAGAATCACAGGAGACAAACAAATACAGTCTCCAAGTGGCTTTGCACTAGACATTCTATTTGAATTTATTTTCTCCTTCCACGGTATGGTCCGTATTCTCAGAAAAGGCACTTAAATCTTGGGTAATTTCCTTAAGGATAACAGACCCTACTAATTTTATGGGCTTTTCAGAATGGAGAAAAACATTACATGCAGAATATGAGGAGACCTTTAAGATCATAACATAATGCTGTTTTATTTTCTGATTATAGAAACCTATTTCATGCTCATAGTGAATATTTTGAAAATGTAGAAAAGCACAGAAGTAAAAAAACAAAACAAAACAAAAAGAGCCCATGGCTCCCTTATTTAAGAGGAGTCAGCCAGAGAGTTGAATTCTGCCCTGGGCCTGTTTGTGTATCCCTTTGAGTTAAGAATGGTTTTTACATATTTAAAGAGTTGTAAATCACCACCACCACCACCACCATCATAACACACACACACACACACACACACAAACACACAGACCAACATGCAGCAGACGCCTTATGTGGCCCACAATTCCTAAAATATTTACTATCTAGCTCTTTACAGAAAAACTTTGGTTGACAGAAGTTTTTTTTTTTTTTGATCCAAAAATAGTCACTATTACTTTGATACCTTTTTTCCTAATCTCTATTGACTACCTGTATACATTTTTAAGTAAAAAAAAAAATCTGTGTTATTATTCCATATGGTTTTGTGTTTTGCTTTTTACCCCCACTTTAATAACACATCATGAGCATTTTCCCATATCACTAATTTTTTTAAAACCAATCCCATTTTAATTATACAAGCCAAATGTAAATAACTACCTTTATGGACCAGGAGTCTTAGCAGTTAGCCCTAGTTTCCTTAGAGTTCAAAAATATCAAACAATGAATATCTGTTTATCTTTTAAAAATTATTTTTGGGTTAAAGTACATATGGATTTATCATCTGAACCATTGTTAAGTGTGCAGTTCAGTGGCACTAAGTACATTTCCACTATTGCCGTCTCCAGAACTCTTAATCTTGCAAAACTCAAACACCATGTCAACTGAACAACAACTCTTCCTTCTCTTCTCTCCTCTTCAAACATTTTGAATAGCTACATAATACTCATTTTGGTTTTATACTTTCTGGCTCTTTTCATTTGATGTCTATCAATGTTGAAAATAAAAGTTATTCTTTTGAGCCTTGATTTTTTAAAAAAATTTTTTAAAAGATTTTATTTATTTACTTGATAGAGATCACAAGTAGAAAGGCAGGCAGAGAGAAAGAGGGGGGAAGCAGGCTCCCCGCTGAGCAGAGAGCCAATGGAGGGCTCAATCTCAGGACCCTGGGATCATGACTTGAGCCAAAGGCAGAGGCTTCAAACTACTGAGCCACCCAGGTGCCCTGAGCCTTGCTTTTTGATGTGATGAAAAGAAAGTAATGCAAATATAGAGCTGTCAACAGTGCTTATGACAGCAAATTTAAAAAATGTGGTTTATGCTAAATGATCATTTATGATTCAAATGAAGGGTAATTTGGGAGTTAATAGAAAATTTTAGAGATGTGGTTAAAATTCTGGCCCTATTTAGGCCAGACTGGAGGTTTAGGAATATTGACTGGAGGTTTAGGAATAGTAGTAAACCACTCTGAGTCTCAGTGTTCTTAGCTGAAAACCGAGGGCAATAAAACTGATAGGGTTGTTGTTATGTTTAAATGAGATAAAGTATTGAAAAATCATTTAAAATGACATCATGTGATGTAAATATTAGTTATGCTGTGAAGACATTTGATATCAAACAAGGTAATTACTTATCAGTGAAGGAAATATTTTAAATAGATATTTTTTGAATAACAAGGTCGTTACATTGAAATAATAAGGAACAAAGGACAATTTCAGAAATGACTTTTTAGCAGTCAGTTTTTCCCTGGAAATTTACTGTTGTCCTGGGAATATCACATGGTTCAAAAGCTGAACACTTCTGTATGACATTTAATTAAAATGCAGCCTGAACATGCTATGTGAAGAATTTTAAATAGTCTTGCTCAATATAAAATATGCTCAATATCAGCATATTATGTCCCTTTTTACTAATAGTTTCCCCTTTGGGATGAATTTGACAGTCAATCTGTGAAAGAGATAGATTAGAATTTTGTAATTTTGAAATGCTTCTTAATATACTATCTCTGTTTTGTGATAAATTTGTCATTGGTGTCCATTCCACTTGCAGTGGTTTAGGAGATAAATATCTCTTTAAAATATTGCTAAACTCTATAAACGTGAGTTCTCAAATTTTCACGGACATAAAATAAAATAAACAAAAACATTTTTTCACAGGTACTATTCTTTTAAAGCTTCCTCTACATAGACCAAGTAAAGTGAATATGTATAAAGAATTTTTTGTTAAATAGTAAATATTTGCATTTCCCCAACCACAGCCTGAAATCTTAGAAACATTAGCTTCAGCAGGACAGCTAGCTCTTCAATGAGCACACTATTGAGCTTTATGATCATAATCAGGACATTTGTTTCTAGAGTATCACTCATATGGATTCTTCTTTTTTTGGATAAATTATTATTCCCATAAATTTCCACTGCTAATAAAGTACACCAGATAACTGTACAACTCAACTACTCTCTATGGCTTCTTGTTTCTACACAGCAATGTGGAAATTAGAATTCAGGAATCAGACAGTGACAAGGGCCATTCAGAGTTGCTAGGATTCCCAGTAAAAGATGAAACTAAGTTTGTGGGTCATTAAGTTTATATCATTTCTTTTAACAAAATAAGCATGTGTAAGTATTTATGAGTCTCCAAAAAGTAAGGGGTCCCTGAAACTTCAGCCTCTGAGTAAATCCATCCCTGTACCAGTAGATTGAAAGGGGAGTTTTCTCTCCTGGGGAGCCTTTCTTTTCTTTCCACCTGTCTTCTTCCTGTCTCTTGCATTAGTGTAAAGAATCCAGGTGAACAGGGCACCTAGTGGCTCAGTCTGTTAAGCATTGGCTCTTGATTTTGGCTCAGATCATGGTCTCAGGATTATTATATGGAGCCCCTCATAGGGCTCTGTTCTGTTCTCTCTCTTCTCTCCCTCTGCCTCCCCCCTCATGGCATGTGCATGCTCTTTATTAAAAAAAAAAAAAAAGAAGAAGAATCCAGATGAGTGATACTATAGAAACAAACAAATGTCATGTTTATGATCATAAAGCTCAATAGTGTGCTCATTGAAGAGCTAGCTGTCCTGCTGAAGCAAATGTTTCTAAGATTTCAGGCTATGGTTGGGGAACAGAAGGCCAACTAAATATTCACACCAAATTCATAAATGGAACTTGGATCCAAGAGACTTTCCTTGGTTTCTTTCAATGCAAATAGGAGAATCTGTCAGCCTACAGATTTACCACCATTCTTGAGTGAATTTCTTCTACCACATGCAAATGTGACAGTACTGGAAGAAAATTAAGGTGACTATTGGTAGCTTGCTGCATACATGCTTATGGTCTCTGTGAGGAGACCTCTGTGAAGCTGACCTTTTTAGGAAAATCATGTCTGGCTTATTGGGTGCATTAACTTCCACTCTCACTCTGCAGCAAAGGGGTTTCAGAGAGCTATTTGGGTGACAAATTGTACAGATAAGATGGCATTTCTTTTCTGTTTGGGTGACAATGTGCTGAGTGGCCATCTGATTGCGTGATGATGGCTGGGAGGCTCTAAATAGAAAGCTATTCTCCTTTGAAGTACACATAACAGGTTTAGACATAAAATCACCAGAGTTACAGAAGAAAAAGAGAGGAATTCTATGAGCAAATATGAAAACTTATTAATAACTTTAAAAATGAATAAATATATATATATAAATTTTGCCAAAAGCTATATTTTTTAAAAATTCATTTATTTACTGTCAAGTTTTGGTGGTAGATATCCAAAATAGGATGTAAACCCATTCAGTATAAAAGTAAGATTGCATTTGGGGAAAAATTTTATTTTGATTCAGTTTCATAGTTCTTTCTAAGTAAATTCCGGCCTTCATAAATACCATTGTCTAAAAGTGTCATGTCATCATTCCATCAACATTACCTGCTCAAACAAGACTTGGGGCTGTGCTGGGCATTGTGGAAAGGAGGTGTCAGGCAAAAAAATAATAATAACAATAAATTAAGTAGTTTGTCTTCCTATATCCTCTGTCTCCCCCCATTAGCCTCATTATTTATTTCTCTTTCCTGGTGTTCATACTCCTCTAGTCCCCTCCCTGTCATCCATCTTCCTGCTGCACCATGTTCTGTTGTAGTATCAGTTGATAAGGTATTCTCTCATTAAAGGGTAAGCCTAATTCTCCAATGTGATGCTTAGTAAAATTGGTAAGCCTTTGCAATATCAAAAATTAAAATATAGTGGAATGACAGGCAGTAGGATTTGAACTTGAGGAAAAGATTCCTTTAGTTTCCTCTCAATAAAACTATGGGATTAGCTTCCTGTTTCCTCCCTAGTGAGTCTAACTCTAGAGAGCGTTTTAGCAGGGAAAATTCTCAGACAAAACATAAAATAGACTCCACATTGATAGAGGCATCCAGGCTCCAAGTCAGCTGAAGGATTAGGCTTTCAAAATCTGAATTTTCTTCATCTTAAAATTGAGCCTTAAGGAAGGTAAGTGACTTGTACGTGATCACTCAACTCATGTATAGGTAAATTTGGTACTAAAATTCAAGTCTTATAAAATTTCTAGTCCAATACTCTTTTTATCAGCCATATATTTCATGCCACCTCCAAAAAATATGTAAATCCAATGAAATATAAAAGAAGTAGAGCATATCATAATGTTTTTATTTTTAGTATGTAATAAAAATTATGAGACGGAAGAATCAAGTTTTTTGAATGTATTAGGGAGAGGTAGAGAGAGACAGAAGAGAAATGAATAAGCTTTAAAAACAGAATAGGTAGTCCTTCCTAAAACCAGGGTGGGAGGGGTTTGTTTGTAGGGAACATGAAAGTGGATACAGATGGAGGATGAAATTATCTCTTCACCCTGTCACTCAAATCTCAATCCTATTTCCTACCTTCATCAAATAAGTCAAGCTCATAACCAAAGGTCATGTTCAATACATGCCTTTTCCACTTTATCATCAGCATAAGTGAAGGAAGACAATGATCAATGACTTTTAGTTGGGAAAAATTTTTATGAGCTTTTATCAGAGAAGGAAAAGTTTGACTAGACCTAGACTAGCAAGCTGTGTTAGCAAGGAGACAATTTATCTATTAGGTGCTTCTGAAATGTTTCTTATAGAGACCAGTGCAATGAATGTAATTATTAATTCAGTACTTATTTGCCTAGAACAGCAGCTCAGTACTTAACAGCAGATGCCATTGGTGCCCCATCCATATTTCCTAGACCTTCAGTACATGCTAGCTGGTCTTCCAAACACCAGTTCCTGCATGTCTATTCCTGAGGGCTTTTTATGACTGCTAAAGTTTCATTTGCCTCCGTATGGTAGATAGATATACCAGGGAATTAGCACTCCCTGGGAGCAGCCATCAGCTAATGAACAATAGGAGCTGGTGTATAAATACCCTAGCTTCATTACCCTTGAGGCGTGTGTTTCTTTTGGTTTGTAAAATTTCCCACAGTGGTAGCTGGCTTGATAATGCACCCTTTATTGGTGCCTTCCATTCTTGTTCTGTGTCTCACGTCCCTAACCTTACTGATGTTTCTTTCAGCTCTGAAATGAACTACTTGCACCCTAATCCTAGTCTCAGGGCCTACTTTTGAGAAAACCAAATGGAAACATCAGAATGCTCACTATATTAGCAATAGGGTCTCACAACAAGCTTCAGGAGAATCCACCTACATCAGACATATAGTTGTAAGAAGCCTAGTCTCAGTAAGTTTTTAAAAAACCAGGGTTTACTTTTTTGAGGGTTTTTAAAATCATAAATGGATATTGTACTTTGTCAAATGTTTTCTCTTCATCTGTTTCAAGGATTATATGGTTCTTATCCTTTCTTTTATTAATGTGATGTATCATGTTGATTGATTTGTGAATATGGAAGCACACTTGCAGCCCAAGAATAAATCCCACTTGATGGTGGTGAATGATTCTTTTAATGTACTGTTGGATTCAGTTTGATAGTATTTTATTGACAATTTTTGCATCCATGTTCATCAGGGATATTGGCCTGTAATCCTCTTTTTTAGTGGAGTCTTTGGTTTTGGTATCAGGGTAATGCTTTTCTATACGCTAATAAGGAAGCAGCAGAAAGAGAAGTCAAGGAGTGAATCCCATTTGTAATTGCACCAAAACCCATAAGATACCTAGGAATAACCCTAACCAGAGAGGCAAGAGGTCTGTACTCTGAAAACCATAACACACTGATGAAGAAATTGAAGATGACACAAAGAAATGGAGAAACACTCCATGTTCACAGATTGGAAGAAAAAATATCATTAAAATGTCTATATTTGCTGAAAGCAATCTACACATTTAATACAATCTCTGTCACCATCATTTTTCACAGAGCTAGAATAAGCCATCCTGAAATTTGCATGGAACCACAAAAGACCCTGCATAGCCAAAGCAGTTTTGAAAAAGAAAAGGAAAGCTAGAAGCATCACATTCCAGACTTCAAGTTATATTACAAAGCTAAAGTGATCAAGACAGTATGGTACTGGCACAGAAATAGACATATAGATCAGTAGGGCAGAACAGAAAATCCAAAAATGAACCCACAACTATATGGTCAACTAATCTTCAACAAAGCAGGAAGGAATACACAGTGGAAAAGAGTCTCTTCAACAAATGGTGTTGGGAAAACTGGGCAACAACATGCAAAAGAATGAAACTGGACCACTTTCTTACACCATACACAAAAATAAATTCAAAATGGGTTAAAGACTGAAATGTTAGAAATAGGAAATCATAAAAATCCTAGAGGAGAACACAGGCATAACTTCTTTCACATAGATATAGCAACTTCTAACTAGGTAAGTCTCCTGAGGCAGTGGAAACAAAAGGAAAAATAAACTCTTGGGACTTCATCAAAATAAAAAGCTTCTGCACAGTGAAGGAAACAACAAAACTAAAAGGCATCCTATAAAATGGGATATTTGCAAATGACATATCTGATAAAGGGTTAGTATAAAAAATATGTAAAGAACTTCTAAAACTCAACACCCCAAAACACAATAATCCAATTAAAAAGTGAGCAGAAGACATGAATAGATATTTTTCCAAAGAAGACATACAGATGGCCAAAGGGTACATGAAAAAATGTTCAACATCACTCATCATCAGGGAGATACAAATCAAAACTACAGTGAGATACTGTCTCACATGAGTCAGAATGGCTAAAATTAATAACACAGGAACAACAGATATTGGTGAGGATGTGGAGAAAGGCGAACCCTCTTATATTATTGGTGGGAATGCAAACTGGTGTAGCCACTCTGGAAAACAGAATGGAGGTTCTTCAAAAAGTTTAAAAAATGAATATTAAAGCCATAAGAAAGAATGAAACCTTGTCCCTTTCCAATGACATGGATAGAGCTAGAGTATTAGGCTAAGTGAAATAAGTCAGTCAGAGAAAGACAAATGCCATGTGATTTCACTCCTATGTGGAAGTTAAGAAACAAAGTACATGGTGGAGGGGCGGGGGAGAAAGAGAGGCAAACCAGGAAACAGACTCTAAACTGTACAGCACAAACTGATGGCTCCCAGAGGGGTGGTGGTGGTGGGTGAGTATAGGTGATGAGGGTTAGGGAGGGCACTTGTGATGAGCACCAGGTATTGTATGTAAGTGTTAAATCACTGAATCCTGTACCTGAAACTGATATTATGCTGTATGTTAATTAAATGGAATTTAAATTAAAACTTGGAAGAAAAATAGAGATTTATTTTTCTATTATAAGAATTCCAGTAGTGGGCAGTTCGTATGGTAGTTTCAGCTGTTCGATGATGCCATCAAGGAACCATATCTTTTCTTTTTGCTTTATCATCTTTAACATCCTTAGGCTTTTCTTTCCTGTCAAAATGCTGTTGTACTGCAAGAACCAGAGCTATATTCTAGACAGGCGGAGGAGAGGAGGTCAAAACTTCCCTTTTCACAGAGCTTTATCTTTTTAATCAGGTAAAGGAGTCCTCTCTAGGCTTATTCACATTTCATTAGCTGAACTGCGTCACCTGCCCATCATCAACTAATCACATCCCAAAGGAGTAAGATTAGAATGCTTGGTTTAAATCAGTCATGGTTCATTCCTGGGAAGGTCTCTTCTGCACAAACAGGAGTCTGTTGCCTGGGAAGATGAGGTAGCAGTGGCTTAGGCAGGCAATGGGCAACATCTCCTATATCATTCCCCAGCACAATGATAAACATTTCAGCTTCCTGTTTCCATATGACCCATTCCAACTCAATGGCACACCAGCAGACACACTTAAGCTCATAGGAATATAGAAGTCAAGGAGAGTAGCCTTCATGTACCTTTCTTAGAGTCTGTTTTGTATTTTCCTTTATTGAGTCCTAGATAGCTTTAGAAACTATATTTCTAAATCAGTCTAGGCCAATTCTTCTAGAGCCTGAAAACTGCAAGCCATACTAATTAACAGTTGCTTATAAAAAGGGACTCTGCTCAAATGAGAGCACTATTTTTTTTCAGATATGAGAAGAGGACAGAATTCTGAACAATAATGCTACTTAGAAGAAACTTGTTAAATGAAATTGAGGGCTGAAAACAGAACAAAATTTGGGTTTCTATTTAGTTACCATGAAAGTGTCCTTGCAAAGATGTCTATAAGAAAACCCCTTGGGTAACAGAGAGTCTCCTCAACAAAATGTTGGGAAAACTAGATATCCATGTGTAAAAGAATGAAATTGGACCCTTATCTTACATGGTACAGTGAAACCAACTCCAAATGGTTTAAAGACTTCAACATTAGACAGGAAACCAAAACTCCTAGAAGAAAAAGGAAAGTTTTATGACATTGATCTTGGGAATGTTTTCATGACTATAACACCAAGAACACAGGCCACAAAAACAGAAATAGACAAGTGGGACATCAAACTAAAAAGCTTCTTCACAGCAAAGGAAATAATTAACAGAGTGAAAGGGCAGCCTACAGAATTGAAAATATTTCCAAACCATATAGCTGATAAGGAGTTAATTTCCAAAATATACAAGGAACCCCTACAACTCAATAGCAATAACAACAAACAAACAAAACAACCCTCTCCCCACCCCATGGAATTAAAATTTTGGCTAAGACCTTGAATAGATGCTTCCTCGAGGAAGATATAAAAATAGGCAACAGGTATATGAAAAGGTACCAACATCAGTAATCATCAGGGAAATTCAAGTCAGAACCACAGTGAGGTATCACCACATACATATTAAGATAGCTATTTTTAAAAAAAGATTTTGTTTATTTATTTGGAGCATGAGCAGGGGGAGGGGCAGAGAGAGAGACAGAGAGAGAGAGAGAGAGAGAGAGAAAATCCCAAGCAGACTCTGGGCTGAGCTTGGAGCCCAACACAGGGCTTAATCCCAGGGCCCTGAGATCATGACCTGAGCCAAAATCAAGAACCAGATGCTTAACCAACTGAACCACCCAGATGCCCCCATATTAAGATAGCTATTATGAAAAAATCAAAAGGCAAGTATTGCAAGGAAGTAGAAAAATGAAAACACTGCACACTATTGGTGGGAAAGCAGAATGATTCAGCTGCTATGGAAAAAAGTATGGAGGTTTCTAAAAGATTTAGAAATAGAACTATTCCATGATATAGTCATCCTTTGTCCAGAAGAATTGAAATCAGGTTATTGAAGAGACACTGGCACTCTGATATATATTACAGCATTGTTCACAGGAACTAAGATGTGAGACAACCTAAATGTCCATCAACAGATGAATGGCTAAAGAAAATGTGGTATATATGATCAATTGCTACTTAGCCTTAAGAGAGAAGGACATTCTGTGGTATATGACAACATGGATGGAACTTGAGGACATTTTGCTAACTGAAATAAGCCAGGCACCAAAAGACAAAGATACTTCATGGTTTCACTTATTTAGAGTATCAGAAAATAGAGTATCAAACATAGATTCAAAATCAAAGACTAGAATTGTGGTTACCAGAGACTCAGAAGTGAGGAAAATGGCATAAGGTTATAGCTCACCAGGCATAAGATTATAGTTAAGCAAGATGGATAAACTGCAGAGATCTGCTCTACAACATTGTAACTTTAGTCAACAATAATATATTGTATACTTAACATATGTTAGGAAGGTAGATGTTAAGTATTTTTACTACAATAAAATTTTTAAAAATAGAGAAGTTCCCTTGGAAATAGCTGGATGTAACATTGGACACGATCTCCTGTGGAATGTAAGCATTAATCTTAAAACATTGCATTCTAATTGCTTGTCCGAAGACAGTGTATTCAAATTGGCATCAGAAAGTTCTAAAGAAATATAAAATATATATCCTTTTTAGGAGGCAAGTGTTTCAAACTTTACCTCTTTTGTTTAACTGCCCAAGGAGCAATGAACAAATCAATGACTCAGACATCTAATCTTAAAATAAACTTTATAAGATTCTTTCTTTCTATGAAAACAAAATATCCTTGTCCTAAATAGTATATACCCCATCAAGAGCCAGAACCAAAGGTGTAAGGTTATCAAGGAACTGAATGGAGCAAGATAGCCCCTGAGAGCATAAAGTTAGGCAATTTTATAGGGATTTTATTTTTTTTATTTACTCCTTTCTTTTGTTTGACCTTTTCCCTTAAAATTGTCTCCACTTAAATTGTATATGCCTGGATATGTATATGTATATAAGGTTTTCATAATAAAATATTCCAATTGATTAGACATTTTATCTATTTATTTTTGATTAGACATTTTAAAGATGTAAAAAAGCAATGGAATTTCATGAGATATTTGAATAATAGATCAATAGAAATATCTTAGAAGGAAAATGTGAATTTGGTTATTACTACTGATTCTTATAGAAGCTGTTTTGAATATAAGGGCAGATTCTAGAAACATAATGACCAAACTAAATGCCTCTCTCTTCCCCTCTATTTCCAGTCCTGTCTAACTA
Organism: Taxidea taxus jeffersonii; assembly: GCA_003697995.1. Lineage (NCBI taxonomy): Eukaryota > Metazoa > Chordata > Mammalia > Carnivora > Mustelidae > Taxidea > Taxidea taxus. Next base: position 16,439 of record RCUC01065717.1, read on the forward strand.
TAGGATCTGAGTGAGAGGTCTTGGGCTCTAGTGAGATGCCCCCCTCAGGAAGCTGTGGGGCTTTTTCTCCCTGACAGTCAAGCTAGAGCCTCAAAGCCCCTACCAGGGAGCTCCAAGGCAGGAAGAGAACCAAGGTTTCCTGAGGAATGAGTGTACCCCACTGGTACTGGCTCCATATGAGTAGATTTGTTCTTAAGAATCCCTAAGAAGTAGGAAGAACACTGAGCAGTTGGGCTGGGTCTGTATTGTATAAGGAGAGTGGGGAGGCCTCCTTCTAGCTTTTTCCTCTGCCCCTCAGGCCCCCAGAGTTAGAAAATGCTTTTCCACTTTCTTGATAAACCACCACCACTTATGGTACTAGAGACATCAGACTTGAGTCTCAGTGAGCCAACGACAGAAAAGGTAAGAATGCAGCTATGTGGTACCATCTTCAGAGAAAAATCAAACCAAAGATGTTGGTGCCCAGAGAAATGGCACTCCTGAGTACCGCTGAGGAGATGGCTGTGAGCCCACTCCAGATGTTTTCTAGAGTTGAAAAAAAAACCATGATTTTCAACAAACAAAAAAACCCAGTAGGTGAATTGAAGAAAATATGGATTCTGTTGATACCTGCATGAATGACAAGAAATGCCAAGTAAAAGAAATCCCTCAACAGAACAGAAATACAGAAATGGAAAGATGACTGGAAGACATGAATGGGTCCAGAGATTTAGTGTATGAATATAGGTTGCCTCCAAAGAGACAGATGTAAAAAGATAGGTGAGAGACACTAGTTTTATAGATAATAGATAAAAACTTTTGTAGAACAAAAGCAAACCTGAATTTGTAGCTTAAAAGAAGATGCTTAATTCCAAGCAGTTTGGTACAAACAAAACAAACAGTATACCTGGGCATATTGCAATAAAATTCTTGAACTGTAAGCATGAAAAGAAAAATGCTCATTCTTTCAGATAGAAAAGAACAAGACACTCCCCACAAAAGAGAAAGAATTGAACAGTTTTTAGTGAAACATCGCCAAGGTTAACAGCCTAAAAGTCCAGTTCTGATTTCTGTTTCCTCCATTTACTGCCTGAGTGACCTTGAGTGAGTTACTTACCTGTATTTCTGTTTGCTCACATGTAGAATAATGATAATGATTGGACTTAATCCATGATATTTTTATGAGGTTTAAATTAACCAATGATTAATTGGTGCGCAGTGTTTAGAGTGGTGCCAGGCACAAAGTAACAATGCCTGTGATTGCTATTATTGCTTGATTATCTCAAAGCTCCAAGTCAGCGACAGAAGAACATCAGCAGCAGCAAAAAGGACAAATTTCAGAGATCCTAAAACCAGTTAGTTGTTCTCTGTTTTAGTGACCAGATGTCTTGTCACTAGTAAGATCTGAGAAAATATATCACCACATACCCCATCTGAGGAATTTTGAAACATGCATATTTCTTACCTTAAAGTAATATGAAGAAGAGAGGAAATAGAGACCTCCTTCATCTTACACCTAGATGACAGGGGCCTCATCTGGGCCTTAAGCTTTACTGCATCCCTCAGATCGCAAATAGACCAAAAATAAATTTATCGAAGGACATTTGAATACTGCTAAATCTAGACGGCCCCGGATGTCTAGAGCTAGTGCTCATAGCTGGCATGGTACAGACCATCACTGTCAGTATTTATTCTTGAGGGGAGCATTGTCCAGGGAAATGCTCCTTCAGAGCTTTTGGAGGATGCATGGAGGATATAAGCAACACAAATACTTTCGTCAGGAAAGAAAATTTTAATTTCTCAGATCCTTCCTCCCAGATAATGTGAATGAAATAGCTCTTCCATACTGAAGTGTCATTTTCCACTAGCACTGAGGGTCCGTTTTTTTTTTCTTGTTTTTCTTCCTGTTCCAAATCCTGGCACAGAAATACTAAAAAAATTAGCATGCTATTTGCAACATTCGCACATTGCAGCTGAGGAATGTTTTTCAGTATTAACAATGCAAATTACTTCTTAATTTGCACATATGTAGATTAGACATAATATGAAGGAAGCATATATATATTGAAATCATTGATACTATATGGATACTGAAAATTAAATTTGGAATAGTTTTATTTTTGTAAAAAGAATAAGATTTGTTAAGTGTTTAAAATTACATCAAAATTTAGCCTTTTAAACATAAACTCGATTGGAAAATTTCATTTATTAATTATAAATTCTCTTTTTCTTTTTAGTAGGTAAATATATTTGAAGAATATTTTTAAATGTTTTAGATTATTTTTCATTTATTTTAATTTTTAATGAAATTACATTTGATTTTTATATTTGTGATTAAATTACATTTTATTTTGGGTTGCTTAGGTTCTTGTATTATTTATAAGAAACATAATAATTTTGGAGTGCCTGAGTGGCTCAGTCATTTAAGCATCTGCTTCTGCTCAGGTCATGATCCCAGGGTCCTGGGAAGGAGCCCCACATCAGGTTTCCTGCTTGCAGGGAGCCTGCTTCTCCCTCTACCTCTCCTTCCCAGCTGTGGTCTCTCTTGTTATCTTTCTCTCTCTCTCTCTCTCTCTCTCTCTCAGATAAACAAAACCTTTAAAACAAATAAACCCCCATAGATTTACTACACTTTTTGATTTTGTCATTTTGCAGGTATGTATTCCCAACATTGAAACAAACAGCATATTTTATTTAAAAGATTTTATTTATTTATTTGTTTGTTAGAGAGAGAGAGCGAGCGAGCACTGGCAGACAGAGAGGCAGGCAGAGGCAGAGGGAGAAGCAGGCTCCCTGACGAGCAAGGAGCCGGATGTGGGACTCGATCCCAGGACGCTGGGATCATGACCTGAGCCAAAGGCAGCCGCTTAACCAACTGAGCCACCCAGATTTTCAACTTTCATATGTGTATACATAAGTTGTGTGGACATCCATTTGTCCTCTTGTCCAGGTGTTCCACAAACATTTAGAGTAGGCCTAGAAGTGAAAAATGAAACTCAGTTAAATCCACATAGATGGTAGATTATCTGGGAGTGTAGTATTAGTACCAAGAACTCTTAAATTTTGAAGGGAAATCTTCAAGGAAAATTCCAATAAGAGCATAGAACTATAACATTTAAACCCAGGAGTTGGTCTTTGGGAAAGAAGGAAAAACTGAAGTTATTCTAAAAAAAGGTTTCATCGTATATGAGTGTTGAGGGAGAAGCAGGGAATAAATTTGGTATCTTATTTTCAAACGTGGGGAAATTTGAATCTGATTATGAAAGATAGGGGATGGAAATATATATATAATTAAAGATAGAGTTTACACATACACACACACACACACACACACAGGGAGAGGGCTTTAAAAAGCACATCTGTGAAAAACATGGCCTGTTCATCAAATTTTATACCACAAACAATCTAATAGTTAAATATATACAGAAAAAGAATCGCAAATGCAAGGAGCACAAAACAAAAACACAATTTTAACAGCAGTTTTCAATATATCTTATTTGAAGCAAGCTCTAACAGCTCCAAATAAGTAGCAATATAGAATATATTGATTTATCAAGAAACTCAAATATGTGACATTTGTTACTATGTTCATGGAACTTCAATAAAAATTGTACATTCATTTGGCCCTAAAGAAAATCTTAATGTAGGTTTTAATATGTATGTTATTGGCCACAGTTTTGATCATACTCAGTTAGGTGGGAAACAAATATCTAAATTGGTTACCAAAAAATCTCTAGTACTTAGAAATAAGCGTATTCCTGGATAACCTTCATATCAAAGAGGAAGTAAAAAATAAAGTCTGTCTGTATAACAATTAGTAAAAAAAAAAAAAATGAGATTCTATAATAACCTAAAAATGTAGAAGGCAGTTAAAGTGGTTCCAGGTTTGTAGTAATTTTGGCTCCTAGGAGAAACACACTCTCATCACTTTAGGCCTGCTGGGTTCCTACATAATAACAAATAAGGAGTAGCAATAAAAGATCACCAAGCTTGCAAGGAAGAAAGGCACCGTAACAGTTATTTAATGGAAACTGCAAAGAGCAGATTTAGACCTTTGAGAGCTTCAGATTTTGAAGCCTATGGAATACTTGAAAAAATAAAGATAAAATCACAAAAATAAACAACAAAAAACTTCTTTGTAACAAAATAGAATGCTATAAGTGAGTAAATATTCGTTAAAATAAAAAACACAGGGAAGAGTTAACCTGCAAATTAGATATAATTGAAAAATTAATGAACTGGAAAAAAATCAATAAATTATCCAGAATACAACCCAGTGAGACAAAGATATTATATTAAAAAGAAGGTAAAAGCTATGGAATATAGAATGGTAAATTCGGACATATCTAATCGGTCTCAGAGGAAAAGAATAAAATAAAGAAGAGGAATATTTAAAGGAAATATGGGTGTTCAGAGATTTACTCAGGATAAATAAGAAATGTACATCCAGACATATCATAGTGAAACAGATTATTATCAAAATTAACAGAGAGAAAAGAGCAATCCCCACAAGGGAGCAAGAATCGGACCAAAAACAATCTTTAGCATCAACAACAGGAGCCAGAAGCCAATTGCATAATGTTTTAAAAATGTTGAGAGAAAATAGCTGTCAATCTAGTATAGTATATTCATCAAAACTCTCTTTAAAGAATGAAGGTGAGGGGCACCTGGCTGGCGTAGTCGGTAGAGAATGCAGCTCTTGATCTTGGGGTTGTGAGTTTGAGTCCCATATTGGCTGCTGAGGTTACTTTAAAATTAAAAAATAAATAAATAAAGGTGAAATAACTATATTGTCAGATAACAAAAACTGAGTTTTATCATCAGCAGACCTTTATGAAAACCCCTTATAAAATGTGTACTTTAGAAAGAAAATGACCTCAGAGGGAATCCCTAGCATGGAAGGAAAAAGGATGAACAAAGAACGTATTGAATATAGATGTAAATCTAAAACAAATGTTGCATGGTAATTTGACAGGTTAAAATGCAAACCTCAAGTACTGGACAGGAACAGTAAATAAATTGGAAAGTGGAGGGAGAAGATTAAAATGTTTCAAGATTCTTGCATTACTTAGGAAGCAGAATAAAGTAGTGTTTAATTTTAGACCTGAAGTTAAATATGCATTTGATGACCCACTGGAAACGTAAAGTGAAACAAATGAAAATAGACTGTATAATTGCCTGATCATGCACAGAATATGGCAAAAAAAAAAAAAAAAAGACAAATTGGGGAGGGTGGCATGGAGTGGGAAATCGAAGCCTACAAAAAGTCCTGCATAGAAATCAAGTGCAAAAGGATGGAAACAAGTCCAATCCAATATTAATTATTGTAAGGAATATCATAAAACATGGCAGCCAATTTAAAGAAAGGCTATATTTGATTTAAAAATCCAGCTATAAATTATAAGGGACACAACATGTTCTTGCAGGGTCAGTTGAGTTTCCTGAGAAACACATACAAGGAAGGAATTAGATGTGCAGATATTTATTGGGGAGGAAATGCCTGTGAAAGATTTCGAAAGAGGGAATAGGAACATGAGAAAAGAGCCTTCAGAGAGCCAGATAGTGAGAAGCAGGTTTGACACAGGTCAAGGGAAAGAGGGGAGAGAGAAGAGTTGGATAGGAAGAGCCTTAGACAACAGCACGCTTGTGAGAAGCTTCAGTCAGACCAATGCAGTGCATGGCCAAAATGGACCATTAGAATGATACCACTGAGCTTCAGTGGCCAATCTCTACACCCCCTGCTTCTCTTACTGGCTGAGAGCATCCCTGGTGATGCTGTGGTGGAGTTGAAAGTCTGGCCAACAAAGCTTGTCCATAGCTGCTTCCCTGCTGCAGGGAGGCTCTCTTGCAGGGAGAGTGAGTGCTGCACTCTTGTGGTGCCTCACACAAAAATGTGAGACTAGATACATAGAGCTAAGACTAACAGCAAAAATAAGATGAGGTATCTATCTTGAGAAAAAAATAAGACAAAAGACAATCTTTATGAAAGTTAATCAGTCTCATTACTTTCTTGCTTACCCACCTTGTCAGTAGAAAGGGCCTAGAAATCAAGATAATACAATAGCAACGAGCACACCAGATTTCTGTTTTCCCCAGTAGGAGAAAGTTGAGCTCCTTGGAACAATGTCTGATCCTAAGGAAAAGTATGAGATGAGGCACAGAAAGGTAGAACATTAAATAATAATAATAATAATGGAGACATGTCAAAAGGATCTAGGAGCCAGCTTGAAGGGGAGGGGAGTTCCTGGATTACATCCTTAGATGCTCTCTGGGAGAACCTCTCAGTTCTCTGTGGAGCCTGGCGCTTTTTTCTGAACAATTCTTTATATTAAATAATACTTTCCATGGCCCATCTGTAGTGGGCATCAGGAATTATTCAAGGGGTCTGTAGAGGTTTTGCTACTTACATTTCACCCATGGAAGTTTGGGATTCCAAGTCCATTAAATACTCAGTGGACTGTATGGTTTTCTGGGCAGTAAAGCTCCCACAGGAATAGAGCAGACTTCTGATCCCTTCCTTTCTAGTCAGTCTGCATGTCAAGAATCACATCCATTGTTTAAAGGTAGAGTCACATGGTAGTTTAATCTCTTTCCTCTCCCCAAGTGTCTACCTTTCAACGTGATGGTGGCAGCATTCGAAAGAATAGACGTTGGGTGGCTTTCCATAGCCTTTGCTTATTTTTGCTAGGGGCCCAAATGGCTGTACCTAACTGAGGAATCTGAATAGCCTCTGTTTCTCAAAGGTTGTTTTTGTTTTGTTTTCAGTTTTTCCCTTCTTAGATTCTAGGGGAGTTTGCTTTTTCATCTTTGTGATTTCCAACTGTGATTTCAAATCAGCCAATTTTCATGTAAAGTTGTTTCTGGCTTGTTTTGTGATACCTTGCTCAAAGCAGCAAGAAAGCCACCACACATGAATACTCTTTACATCCACTCCCCCTAATGACACAGGCTCACTAGGCATACAGTCTGTCTGCGTTATGACAGGTGGCAATTTCACCAAATATTTATCCTCTATATAGTATTGGATTCCATGTTTTCCAGCCTGTGTTTATGTATTTCTTCACTGCCTACACTTGACCCCTAAGCCAGTGTAACTTGTTTTTTGTTGTAGTAAGCACACTCTTAAGGTGCAACATTGTGTATTAATTGGAATAGCACAACTTGCTGTGACATAGAGACCTTAGCTTGTTAGTTGGGCCTGCCTAAGGTAATGGTCCAGGGAGTGCCCTGGTTGTTAGGCAGTTTTCCTTTACATAGTAATTCAGGGCCTTCGATTCCTTCCATCTATGTCTCCAGAGCCTTGGTGTCCTCATCTCTAACCAACACGATGGAAATGAGATCATGAAACCTAGAAGAGCCACACCTCACTCCGTGCATATTCCATTGGTGAGAAGTGGTCACATAATCTCTGGGTGAATGACAGCTTCACACTTGGAAAGAAGCAGCATAGGTTGTATGTGGAGAGCTGGCCCTCTCTATCACTGTTTACAGTAAGTACTGCCAACCCTTGTTAAATTTAGACATTCAGCTGCACAAACCCTGACTTGCTTGTCTGCCTTCATTCCCAACCTTGGTCAAATTATCCTTGTTTTTTGTATAGTGAAGTCAAATCTCTACTGTAAAAATTGACATTTTTAAGTGTAAGGCTGTGCTTCTGTTAAACCTCATTGTGGCAGCAGCATCTCTATAAGGCAGAAGTAGTTTAAGGAACCTATTTTGTTGTATAAAACTCCATGACAATAGAAATAAGGCGATTGGTGTTTAACTGTGCTTTTAAGGATTCTCTTTCTACTTTGTTGTGGTGTTCTGTTGTGCCTCTTGAGAATAATTTGTTCTCTGGGCTCTCAAGGCTTAAAACACTCCCCACTTCTCAGAGAGGTGGTGTAATAATGAGTAGGCATGTTATGGGTTGAATTGGGTTCACCAAAAAGGTATGTGGAAGTCCTAACAACCATCATCTCAGAATGTGACCTATTTAGAAATAAGGTCATTTCAGATCTAATTAGTCAAGATGAGATCATTAGAGCGGGCCTTACCCTAAATGACTGATGTCTTTACCAAAAGAGGAAAGGTGAAACAGACACACAAGAAAATAACCAAGTGATGATGGAGTGAGGCAGCTGCAAGCCAAGGACTCACCAGAAGCTAGGAAGAGAAGGATTCCACCCAAAGTCTCAGTGGGAACATGGCCCTGCAAACGCTTTCCTTTGGGACTTCTAGCATACAGAACTGTGAGAGAATAGATTTCTATCTTTGTGAACCCCAGCTGTGGTGTTTTGTTATGGTAGCCCTGGGAACTGATGAGGGTATAGGGTTGGAAATTAAGCACATCAGGGGTTGAATATCATTTTTCTCACTTGCCATCTCTGTGATTCTGGACGAGATGCTTTACCTCTCAGAGACTATTCCCTCAGCTACAACATGGGGGAGAATAATATCTACATCTAAGAACTGTTAGGAGAGTTTTTAAAATCATTTGTGTTAGTGCTGATGCGCCAAATTCTGAGTTAAGGGGAAATTATTGTGGCATGTTGTTTGATGGCCTCTTGAGTGGCAGAAGTATTTGGATATTCTTCCAGGTATCACTGCTGCAGCTTTAAAGCTAACAAAGAATGTTTTCTACACAGTATGTATTTACACATCCAGATATTTCTGTGTTTTATCATTCAGACAACAATAGCCCCATGCACATACAAAACAATCTATGTACCTTTGGCTCCAGAGCAGGTAAAATCTTCCATGTGAAAGCATAAAGAAGGATAGAGAGATGCAGTTGATACATTAATGGGAGAAATAGTTATTGAGTACTTAGCATAGTCCTTGGCGCTATGTCAAGTCCAAGTAATGCAACAGGAGAAAAGGTAACATCATCTTCCAGATAGTTTATAGGAAATGTCAGTTGATGGGCCTTTTGAGGATAGTACAATGAGAAATCAGGGAACTCATACCAGGGACATTTATACTAGTCTGGGGAACCAGGAAAGGCTTCTTGGAGAAGATGCTCCCTCAGCTGGGCCTCCAGATGGAGTACTAGTTATTCAGATGAATGGGGTGTTTTGAGGGCACAGGTACTCTGAGCAGAGGGAGCAAATGAGGCTCATAAGTCCTGTAATGGGCTAACTCCTAGTGATTTCTCAGCAGCACCTAAGAATAGTTCTGTGGTCATATTTATATGTTCTTGTGTATTTGGGGATATAATTCCCTTAGACTTGGAAACTTTCATTCCTCTAAGGCAACTCAGTGTTCCCTTACAATCTTGTCATCTATTCTGGTCTTTAATTTGCTCCTAAAAATACTTTTTTACTACAGTTTTTCAGTTGAAAAGCATCCTTCTGAATAAAATGAGCAGTACAGTCCTTTTGCCTTTACTCTGTTCTTAACAGGATTCTCTCTTGCCTAAGCAGTGGACTTATTCCTCCTTTGTTTCTTTTATTTTCCAAATATAGCCTTTAAAAATCATCACTTTTTTTTTTCTTTAGCAGTTTTCTTAAACCTCAATTCATCATGTGCCTTAATTTTCTGAAAGCTATTTTTTAAAAATGAGTTTATTTATTTACATACTTATTTATTTATTTAAGAGAGCATGTGAATTCGGGTAGGGAGGTGGGGGGAGGGGCGGCAGAGACAGAGAATCTCAAGTGGACTCTGCATTAAGTGGGGAGTCCCACAGGAGGCTTTATCTCCACACCCATGAGGTCATCACCTGAGTGGAAACCAAGAGTCAGACTAATCAACTGAGCCACATAGGCACTGCTGAAAGCTACTTTTATAGGTTGGTTTTTCTCATTTGCTTTTGTGTTTGCTCATCCTCTCCCTCTGTTTTGTATTTATATGAGTAAGGCTGTCCTTTTCAAACATGAGTCCCATCAGCGAGGTCCCTCCTGGATGACCATACTGGTCTCTTTAAACACCCCTCCCAACTATCTTTGTTTTATTCTTCATTGAGACTTGAGTTTAAGGATGTCATTTATTTTAGAGCTTAACATGTCCCTTGAGTCATGCCCCCCTTTAAGATCTCTTGCCATGAGATCATATGGTTTTAAAACTTGCCTTCCTAAACTCTAAGGGGCGGGTCTAATAACTCCCAGAGTTCTCTTCACTGATTATTGCAGCCACCAAGGTGTCCTTAAAACACAGACACTGGGAGAAATTGCTTAGCATGTATAACAGGACATCGAGTACAAGTTGTCTTATCGTCTAGGGGTTTCATATCCATCCTGAAGCCTGCAAACGCCTGGTGACATGTTCTCCCACCTTCCAAAGGAAGAGCCAGGCACCAGTGCTGAACATGCAAAGAACATGGTCCAAAATGAGTTATGTCATACTCCCCCCCGCTCTCCCCCCAGCTGTGTAAGGCTGAATAAGATGATGAAAAGCATCAGCAAGTTGTTGAAGCAGCTGGTAGAAAGGTTCCCTGGTGAGAGGAATCCTCGTACTGAGAGCAGAATTTCCCCTAACTTCCCCTGAAGCAGTGCGGGGACAGGTGAGCTTTCCCTCCGTAAACCAATTGAAATGCCTGCAAAAATACCAGAACAAATTGAAACAAAACAAAATACCTTTTAGCTCTTGGCATGTGATCTGTAGTAAGCTGCTCTTTAGACTTGAGGATGGGGCAGGGTTGAGAATGGTCCACATGTCCAGAGGCTGGTGAACCTGCTATGGATCACGTGGAATGGGATGGATGTTCTGTCTTGAAAAGACTTTTTCTCAAGACACTGCTGATTTGTGCAAGGTGACCTCAAGAAAGAGGGACCACCAGCAACCAGGGACTTAGAGAAGTGATAAGATCTAGCAGAGGAGTTGTAGCCCACATCAAAGAAACAGCAGTGTGAGCCCTAAAGAGCTCACAAAATTACCTTATGGAGAAAAAGTCAGCATTTGGCATTGCCACATCCAGAGAGCACCAATGACAGATTTCATTTGAACCAATCAACTAAAGAAATTTTCACCCCATACCTCCTCTCCTTCTTCAAGTCTAACTTTCAAGAAACTAAGTACAGATGAGTGAATGGGGGATACAAAGTGGGAGAACAAGATGAATAAATGGAGAGGAAGCAGCCAGGTGTAGTAGAGGCAGCTGATGGTCCATGATGGACTGTGCTCCCTGTCATAAGCACAGCGTGCAGAGAAATGACTGTCCACGGTGGGGTTAGCTTTTCTAAAGCCAATGCCCTTTGCATGCGGATGGGGACATGTACTAAGTTCGGCCTAGTGGAATATGGATGAAAGTGATGTGTGGTTCTTGCTACCCTGGCCCACATTAACCCTCTGTAAAATCATCCATGTTCTCTCTTGGCCCTTTCTATTAGCTGGATATTGATAACCAGGATATAGCAGACACTACAAATGCCTTACTCTTAGGGCATTTATAGGCCCTTAGCCTTTAATATCCAAGTGTACACTGACCTATATTCCAGTGATCTGTACCTAAGTCTGTTTGCCTGAAGGCTTTTTCTAACTACTAGAACCTTCTTTGCCCATATATATGGAAGGCTAGGAATGTAAGGGAATTAGGCCTCCTACCCCCTCAGCAATCCTAAACCAATGACTGTTTGGAGTTAGTAGATAAATACCCCAGTTTCCTTCTTGGGTGAGGTAACATTGAGGCAAATATTCTTCACTGTTTCCCAGCAGGATTAAGCTGTGATTACCCTCAGTTATAACTTACGCAACCCTTGTTGTTTTGTTTCCTTTCCCTGTCTCACTTCCCTACCCTGTGGTATTGGCTGTGGTTTCCTCCCAAATAAAAACCACTTTTATTTAAATCCTTATTTCAGGATCTGCTTCTGGGGAAACCCAAAGAAAGACCAGGGCAACTTTGGAATCCCCATTACTGAAGATAACTGAACCTAAGACGCCTTGGCTATTTGAATAATGCCCCTGCCGACACCACATTGCCACTCCCTGCCACAGCTAATTCTACTTCTTATGAGCAAAACCTAAATGCTCATTCTGTTAAGCCACAGATGTTTCAGGATCTATCTGTTACAGAATCTCAACCAACACACTTTATATGCCCCACTTCCTCTTTGGCAGGTTTCCAAACATAAAGCAGATCCAGACCTGGGAAAGGAAGAAGTTTTAAATTGGATGAGAGTGTGAAGTTTTCTTATTACTCTGGCTAGATTTTTTTTATTGTGTTGAAAATTAAACTTAAGATTTATTATCTGAGAGTGGCCAAGATTTCATCCAGGATTGAGGAAGAACAAGTTGAGAGGAAAGGTTTTAAAGTTAAGTTGCTCTCTGCTTGCAACCCACTAAGTTCAGCTCTTTCAATAAACTGGTTATAAATTACATATATGTATTTGAGTCAGTGGAAGGAGCTATACTGAGAGCTCAGTGTGAGCTAACAAAATAATATAAAACTAATTTTGCTTGGCAAATGAAACAATGCTATATGTTAATTGTATTGTTTTCCACTTGACAATTCATTGAAGGATATATATAAATATATATAAATAAATAAACTTTATTCCGTCTGTGATATCAGCCTACCATCTTATTTTACTTGTATGGAGAGAAAGAAGTATTAGTTATGAACTTTGAATTTGGAAGTTTTTATGAAAAATTCTAAGCCTCTTATTTCCTCCTCCCTAATACCCTAAGCCTCGTACCTAGATGCTATGTCTTTCTAGGTCCTTTTGACTGAAAGCTTTGAAACAAGTGCTTAACTGTCAACTTCCCTTTACCTTCTGGGTATAGGCTCCTGTTTAGCACATGGTCCATGCTTTTTTGTTCCTTTCTCAACCCTTCATCTCATTATTAAGGCAGAGACCCCGAGGTAATGTGTAGGTAAAGGTCATTAAGACAGTAAATGGCATCTAGAGAACAAACTAGTATAGCTTCTGAGTGCTCCTGGAAAAAAACAAAAACAAGAACAAAAACAAAACCAGCAAAAACAGCTATGGTTCATGAATGCAAAATAATAGAATGGCAAAGTTTAAAATGGAGACCAATGGTTTCAGTCTTAGTATTTACTCTAAATATTTGTATCACAAAAAGCCACCTTCAAATTAACTGAGATGTCATTTCGCCCACAAGGTGGGATTAAAAGTCTAAATTTCTTTGGATTAATAAAAATACATTCCTTTTGGAACACCTGGGTGGCTCAGTTGGTTAAGCGGCTGCCTTCGGCTCAGGTCATGATCCCAGCGTCCTGGGATCAAGTCCCACATCGGGCTCCTTGCTCGGCAGGGAGCCTGCTTCTCCCTCTGCCTCTGCCTGCCACTCTGTCTGCCTGTGCTCGCTCCTGCGCTCTATCTGACAAATAAATAAATCTTTAAAAAAAATACATTCCTTTTATTGAGTATTTACTATATGCCAGGTATTGTTCAAAGCACTATGTATGTTCTAATGCATTTTATCCTCTCTGCATACTGATAGGCAAGGACTCTCCTGATATCTGTTTTACAGATAAGGAACTGAGGGATTGAGAGGACAAGAAAACTGTTCCAAGTCACACTGCTCCTCACACTGCTCTGACATGGTGGAGTCTTGATTTAAATTCAGGCAGACTGGAGGTGCCTGGTGGCTCAGTCTGTTGAGCATCTGCCTTCAGCTCAGGTCAAGAACCCAGGGTCCTTGCTCAGTAGGGAGCCTGCTTCTCCCTCTTCCTCTGCCTGCCTCTCCTCCTGCTTGTTCTCTCTCTCTGTCAATTAAATAAATAAAATCTTTTAAATAAATAAATAAATAAGTTAACTAATTAGCAAGCAGGCTGCTGAGCCACGGAATTAACTCTGGCATTAACCATTCCTGCTTGTTGAGCCCCCACATGGTGCCCAACTCCAGGCCAGGCACCTCAATTCACAGTGGAAGGTACAAAGGCTCAGAGGTTAAGAAACTTGCCAAGTTTTTTTGTAATCTGATCCGCAAACACTCTTCCTTAACCTTAGGGTTATATAATTTATTGCCTAAGTCCAGGGCCTCTCTAAGAATGAAGAGGGACATTATTAACAGTGATGCTGGCATGGTAGGCAGAAGCCAGGACTCTCTCAGGCCCAGGGCAATGCATGACCACCTTCCAGGCAACCTGCCTGACCAGCTGGTGTTATTCTACCTCAAGCCCTTGATGAGTTCTTCAGAAGGGCGAGATACGGGAAGGTATTTCCTTTGCCAATGTTTTGTGAACTGGTATCGCCCTTCTCTGATCCTCTCCCTACATGTTCACATCCTCTCTGGAAACCCTGTTCCACCAACTTCCTTCCACTAACTTCAGGTCTTTGGAGAAGAAAGACCACAATAAGGTTTTATAAATTTATTTTCTTCAAGTACAAAATGACAGGTTTTTTGAGACTTGGGGAAAATAACATCCTTTCAACTAATAGAATAGAGTTGAACAACATGGGAGGAGAGCACAGTGAAGACTAATAATTTAAAGAGAAATTTATAGGTCCGCTGATCTTCTGACTAAGAAGTAATTTGTTGTCTGAGGCTTCAGGGCTGAGGAAATAGCGCTCAAAACCAGCTGAGCATGGACCTCTCCTCTGGCACGAGCAACAGTGCAGATGCCCAAGTCTTGTCCCAGATTTGCTGAGTCTGTTTTATAGAGTGAACTGTCCAGTGCTTATCCTGTTTTAGAGCCTCACCAGGGCATTGAATTCACAGCCAGGGAGAACAAATGAAATCCCCCTGACCTCAGTAGCCCTTTTTGTATGGAATAGGCATATTAACATCCATCTTGCACCATTAGAGTTACCAAACAATTCATCCTGAGTTTTCTCCAACATGGGTTTTTTAAAAAAAAAAAAATTATTTATTTATTTTTCTTCAACATATTTTAGATGTAATTTTTTTGGTTGTTTTTCTTATCTAAAATGGTCAGACCTTGTCTTTCAGATCTGTTTAAGAAGTTATGCCCTTTTTTTCCCCCCCACTGGTGCTTTTTCCCAACAAGTCATTATGAAAATTTTAAAGCATCCAGCATAGTTGGAAGAATTTTAAAGGAAACATACAAGTATCCACCATCTAGACCCTATTGTAGACAGTTTACTGGCAATATTTTGTATCTATTCATTTGTCATTCCTCCCATGATCTCCTAATCCATCTTATTTTTGATGCATTTCATAGTATATTTGTACATTGACTTTAATTAATGCTATTGGTATTACTAATGTTAATGGTGAGAAAATATTTCAACTGCATAGTGTCATTCAGTTAAGCAAGAGTTCCTTCAAAATTACTCTATGGGAATATTCCCTTCTGAGGAAAATATAACAATATTATTTTTTGCTGGTATGGAAATATAAGGATTAGCATTAAATATCTATGTAATGTAATGTGTATATTTATTTTAACATTTACTTTTATAACAACTTGAAAATGTTAACCATTTAACCAAAAATATATTTTTTAAGATTCTATTTATCACTTGACAGAGAGAGACACAGGGAGAGGGAACATAAGCAGAGGGAGTAGGAGAGGGAGAAGCAGGCTTCCCACTGAGCAGAGAGCCCAATGCGGGGCTCGATCCCAGGACTCCGGGATCACAACCAGAGTCGAAGGCAGACACCCAATGACTGAGCCACCCAGGCGCCCCTGACCAAAAATATTAATAAATGACTACTACTTACTTGGCCAGTATTGTTTAGGATAAAGCGTCAGTTGGAAGTAAGACTGTTAAGTATTAGCATGCATCTGATTTTTGTTCTTGTGCCCTTAAATGTTGAAAATATAAGTAACAGATTATTTTCATTAAATAAGGACTTTTGGTATTGGTTTTATTTAAAGACACCAGCCAATGGTTCTCTTCTCACCCAAATATCTCCCACATCTGCCTGAAATCCACTGTCATGTTTCATGGCTTTGGGGAGACCCTGTAAAAATGCTAACTAAGACTCTTCAGTGCCAAGAAATTCCCTGCTTTCCTCAGTGCTTCTGGACAATCTAACCAAAATAGGAAGACCAACAGATGCCATATGCCACCAAGAGGGAGAAGGTAGAAATAGTCTTGCTGCCTGGTGTTTTGGTGTCTTGGAAATACTCAGCTTCACCCAGGTGCCCACGAAATAAGCCTTTTGATAGCTCCCGTGTACTTGGTGTCCATATGGACTGGGTTCTCATGCTAATTTTCTGCCTATTTCTCCAGTTTCTTAAATCCCATGTTGGCTTGATGATGTGAGGGAAAGCAGTACTGATTCTTGTCTATCCCTTACTTGTTCCTCTATATCAACTGGCCAAACCCTTGGTTCATAGTCTCAGTACACTTTGGAGATGCCACATAATATAGATATATCTCACTTAAATCATGACCCAAGTACTAGTATGAACTTGAAGACAGCTTAAGTTTGGACTGCCCTCCATCCTGTACCCGCAGCCACTGGATTAGACTCCCTGAATATACATGCTGATGCTAGTTTGAATGGGGCCTGTGCTTGGATAATAGAGATTAAGCTTCTGATTGCTACCCCTTTGGAAGCCAATCCCCATATCATAACCTAAATGATCTTGGTTCCTCCCTTCTGTTTTGATCCACAGGGATGTTCTAGACCAACTTAACCTTTTTGGCACACCCAGGGTATGAGAAAATGGATGCTGTAGTCAAGCAATGCTGTGTTCAAGTTTTGGCTCTGTCACTTATGATTGTGAGATTTTGCTAGTGCCTTAATCTCCTTAAATTTCAGTTTCTTCAGGAGGAAAATAAGGTCACCATAACACCTTCCTCATTGCATGTTTATGACTTTTTGCTAAGATAAATGTTTGAAAAGTACCTAATATATTGTGGTATAGAATAAGTTTAAGAAATGGAAGCTTAAAACAAAAGTTGAAAGTACCAGTATTATTCTAGACACTTAAAGCCATTTCCAAAATAAAGTGAGTTCTAAATAGATAAATAAGTAACTTATAAATGTATTTTTATTCATTACTATTTTTTGACATGTTGCTATGCAAACATTATTCAGATACCTGACAAAGCTCTGTGAGGATAGTATATGGGAGAATTATGGACTCTAAAAGTGGAATAAGTTTCTTATTCCTTCCTATTCTCTTCCCCTACCGTTCACTAACCATTTGCTCAATCTTTTAGTCATTTATTTGTTCATCTAAAAATATTTTATACTAGACACTGTGTCAGGATTCACAGAAGAGCTGAGGTCAGACATGATGAGATTCACAGGTTATGTTAAGGAGCTGGATTCTTTCTGAAGGTGACAGAGAGCCACAGGTTATATTAAGGAGCTGGACTTTTCCTGAAGGAGACAGAGCTTCTTTAATAAGAAGCTTGATCATGGAAAGACCTTTGTATCTGCATATTAAGAGCACCACTCAGGTGATAATGTGGAGGATGGATCTGTAGGATCAAGGGCAGCAACAGGGATACCACCAGGCCTCATGTACGACAACATACACTGTGCTGCTGGTGACGCCTGTGTGCCTTTCCGTGGCATGGGATGCCCTTCCCATAACCCTTTCTCAACCTCTCCTCCTCCAGGGAGCCTCCCAAGACTCTTTCATCAGCCAAGTGGTTCTGCTCTGTGCACTCCAGAACTCTCTGCTTACCCCAAACTTAGCATTTACTAGAATATACCAAAATGATTTATTTCCTCTTTGACTTTCCTAGCAGAGCATAAACACTTTGGAGGTAGGATCTGTATCTTATTCATCATTTTATCCCCACAGCCCATCTTAGTACATAGTGCATACTAGATGTTCAGTCACCATTCAGCTAATGGCTAGCAAGGCTGGACTGGTAGGTGAAGCTTACACTGAATGGCTCTACAGGTGGAGGTCATGATTTAATAGAAAAGACAGACACAATGATCAATATTACAACTACAATAAATGGGTTAGTCTATGAATGAGAATGAATAGCTGGATAGGAGATATTTGGGGAGGATTCCCAAGGAAGTGATAGACTCTTTGTGTCTTGAAGGTGAATGGTAGTGTATTAAGTGGTCACATGGTATAAGACGTCAGACAGAAGAAAGAGGGCAGACAAGGAACAGATGAGTGAAGATTGGCCAATGTCCTGACTGGAACTGGAGAGCAAGCAAGCCCATGAGGCATTCAAGTATGCTGTGTACAATACCACCCCAGGACTCCACCTTCAAGGGGCAAGTAGTTTTTTAGGTTTCAGATAAACTTCCTATTAGCCCAGAGCCTTAAAGGGACTCAGCTTGTAGATGGTTAAGTCCCATTGTTGGAAGGGGAGCTGGACCATATAAAGCAGGGGGAGACCCCTGCTCAATTAGTTGCTCTAAAATCATGTCCAGGGTTAAGGGCTCCCTGGTTTGCATTCTTAAAAATCTGTTAGAGTTTTTAAAATTGAGTCCAATCCTGTAGCATTATTTGTTCTCTGTGTTTTCTCAAAGATTTATGGCCCTGGTTTCTCATGTGGTTTCCCTGAGAACCCTTGGATGAGATTCATCTAGCATTTGCATCTTCATCTCATTTAGAGCTGTCCCATGCACTCACACTTTTTCCTAGAAGTTTGGTTACATTTTTTTATTATGAGGAGACAACTGAGTGGCTTAATTGGGTAAGCGTCTGCCTTTAGCTTAGGTCATGGTCCCAGGGTCCTGGGATCCAGTCCTGTGTTGGGCTCCCTGCTCAGCAGGGAGTCTGCTTCTCCCTTTCCCTTTGCCTCTCCCCCTGCTCATGCGCTCTCTCTCTCTCACGGTCAAATACATAAAATCTTTAAAACATTTTTTATTATTATACTTGTTTTGCTTTTGTATTACTTAGGTGGATTGATTTTTCTGATAATATAAGCTAGGGCAGTAGATCACTGCTTTGTATTTTAAAGCAACTTGCTCTAAATATGATTAATGTTCACATCTCAATGGATCATTTAGTGGAAAAACAAGATGACACAATAAGGTGAATAAAGAAGGGATGAGAGGAACAGAAATTGAGAAGTGGAAAATTAATTAAAACATTATAATTTATGAAAATAAAAACTAACTTTTTGTTTAAAAAAATTAAATTTGGATGTATATCGGATTTCAAAATCATCATAAATATGTTTATCTTATACTTTCAAATCTGAGTAGAAAATCAAAAACAAAGTATTGATTGACTCTTTCTCCTTCAGACTGCCACAGGTTCTCATTACATCTTCTGCATCAAGGGGTTTGCCTACCTTTCTTTTTATTTCTTGATATGAATGCAGCAGCATACATACACATATACATTCATATCCTCCTGGATGTTCTTGGCTTCTCTGCAATTCCAACACACCTCTTCAACCAACCATCTCTTTCTTTTTCTCCCTCCCTCTAGTATTGTCTTTCTCTTTTTCCTTTTGTCTCTCTAAAGCATTTGCTTTTCAGGTCAGATGGCTTGTGTAGATTTGCTTAGTATCATGTATTAGGGTTCTCCAGAGAAACAAAACCAGTTTCAGTGTACATATATATGAGAAGATTTATTACTGAGAATTTTGGCTCACACAATTATGGAAGCTGAGCAGTCCCATAGCCTGCTGTCTGCAAGCTGGAGGCCCAGAAAATCCAGTGGTATATTTCCAGTTTGAGAACCAGAGGAGCCGAAGGTATAAATCCTAGTCCAAGGGCAAGACAGCAAAGTCCCAGCTCAAGCAGACAGGCCGGAAACCAAAGGGCTAATTTCTCCTTCCTCTGCCTTTTTGTTCTATTCAGTTCCTCAAGGAATGGTGACCATTCATTTGGGAGAGGGCGATCTACCTTACTGAGTGTCTACTGATTCAAGTGCTAATCTCCTCTGAAACAGCCTCACAGACACACTCAGAAATTAGGTTTAATATGGGCATCTATTGGTTAAACCAAGTAGACACATAAAATTAAACATTACATTTCACTAGAGTGAGATGAATTGAAGAGAGAAGTTAGAATATGAGAGCTTTCTTAGACCAAAGTATGAAGATTAAAGAGGATCAAACTTTTAAGTTACAATAGCCTTTTGTTCCAGTCTCTGCCACTAGGTGTCACTAAGTAATCTAATTAAATACCAATTTATGACTCCAGCAAACTGGAAGACACCCAACTAAATGAGGCAGAAATGAAAATTAAGGTCATGTGGCCTAAATAAAACCCTGTAGATTATCGATGATGGCTATTTCAAAACAGCAGGATGAGTCCCTGGAATATGAATTGGAAAGTTCATGAATTAACAAGAACACATGAGAGGCCTTAGTCTTTATTGGGGAAAATGAATAAATCCTTTATATTTTATGTGCTCTTCCTTTTTTCTCTCCTATTAAATTGGACATCCTGCTGCCTGCATTTTCATGAGCATAATTAGATTTATGTGGTCTAAACGTTTTGGCTGGGCTGTTAGCATCTGCTAAGGCAACTATACTTCCCATGCTTCTTTATTCATTCAGATATTTTATTGTTAAACTTTGTTGAAGACTGTGTTTGAGGGTGCTGACCTGAACTACCTAAAAAGCAAACTTGATCAGCATAGCACCTGTCCTTAGGAATGTCCTGTCTGTTCTTCAAGATTCAGGTCAAATGTTTTCCAGCTTGTCAAACCTGGTCCCCACACAGCACTTCAGTTTCCTTTGTCTGCACGGCACACACGACACAGCTGTGTATTCTTCTGTGAGGCATTTTTCACCTTTTCTGGTGGTCATTTGTTTATGAGTCTGCTTTCTCCCCAGACTGTGAGCTCCCTAAGGACGGAGATCAGCTCCACAAAAGCTCAGGCTGCTGCCCTGCCCCTTGGCCTCCAGCTTCAAGGTAGAGAGTATGTCTCACTAGTGTGGTGTGGGACAAGTCAGTAGGCATACAGAGTCCTCTAAGCACTTCTCTAAAATTTTCTCTAATGTCATTTCAGCAAGACATAAAACGGGTTGTATGTGTGCTAGCTTTTACAATACCATGTGCTTAGAAAGAATAATTAAGGGCGCACTAAATTAATGTGAAAAGAGGTTTTTGGGTGGTTTGGGATTTTTATTTTGAATGGTGTCTTCAGATATTTGTAAGAGGAGTTGCTTATTATTCATCCATTGCCAACCCATTTATTTACAAACAATTACACAGCACTGAAGAGGGGCTTGCATTTATAAGAGATACTAAATCAGTATTTAGCTTAAGAGGAAGTTTTTAAGCATATCACTTCATTTTTCCTTTTTAAGAGAAATCTTGAGATTAAGAAACATTTTCTTAAAGAGGTTATGGACTAGCAAATTCAAACAAATATTTTAGAATGTTACAAGTAGCTTTATGTCTAAATTTCTATAATATCTTAATTTTGTAAAATAAGTATAAATTACTTTAAGAAACAGAGTGAAATGCAGCACACATTTATTTAATTCTTCTTCTGTGCCTGGTACTACGCAGAAGGGGGAGATTGCAGCATGACTGATGTCTCTACCTTCAGAAGCTTTCATTTGGTGGGGCCATGAATACAATGAATCTAAATATAATTTTCTAAGAGCCAAGAACCAAGAGATTTGGCTAATCCCTAAGGGAGGGTGAGATCATGAGGGAGATTTCAGAGAGAGGTATGACATTTGAACTCGAATGTTACCGTCTGTGAAGTCAGGAAGCTTTATAGTTTGTACTTCATGGCTTAAATTGAGGCAGTAAGGGACTTGGGGAATATTTACAGAGAGTCTTTAAAAGCCTGGGTTTGTAAAATTTTATTAATTGATCAGGTGTATCTTGTAATCTACTTTAATGATAAATTATGAAAGTAAATCAGAATGACTATTTTCTATCATTATATTGACATCACCCAAACCTGTTGGGTTTCAAGCTTTGGCATCCTTCAAAATCATCAGCAAGACTGTTAAAATACAGGTTCCTCCTAAACTTACTGACTCCAAACCTCCTGGTGTGGGGGCCAATGTATTTTAACAAGGCTTCCTTGCGCTGGTACCACTACATAAGCAATTTGGTGAGTTAAGGTAAAACTTGGCTTTGTGGGGCAGGCTATGGTCCCTAATTTTATCTTCTGATATGCTAATGAATATTTTTCTTCAGGAGAGATAAGGAAACTTACCATTTAGTTTGGTACTCTACTCTTTATTCTAGGGCTGCATCTTGATCATTTTTTCAAAAATTATGATACCACCGAGACTGGTTTTGGAGATGAGAAAAATGAATGTTTAGAGAAGTTAAGAAACTTGATTAGGCCCTCACATCTACTTAAATGGTGAAACCAATAATAAATTTGGGAACCCCTGTGCTTTGCCTCCTCGAGTATATCCAGTTTATCTCAGCCCCAAAGGGATCAATTTTTAAGAAACATTTCCTATAAGATAACTATTCAAGTCATTTCCATTAAAAAGAAAAGATAATGGTGATTTTCTTAACTCCTGTGCTCTGACCTGGCTGCTGATGACTCAATTTCTAGAGAAGAAAGAGAACCCCAGCTTTGGGAACTGATAATCTCTCCCACCTCCATCCAGACCTTAGGACTTTCTTGAACATTCCTGAATCAGAAATGAAATATGGACAAATCTAAATTAGATGTGGAAAAATCTAAACTTAGCACTCAACCATGTCTTGTAGCTGGTGTTAGGGAGTTCACTTAGGCATGCATTTTAGAGGTGGGACATCTCTTAAAAATAATCAATTTGCTGATATAACACATTAATTACATTTGTACAAGTCACTCCTTTGGCAAATGAACAATTGGGATTTGGGATTTAACCAAATGCAAAGCAGAAAATGGACACACTTGATCCTTTACTCTGGCTAGTTAACTTATACCTGAGGGCAATCTTGGATATAACCAGGATGAAGCTTGGGAGCACTAATTCTTGCTGACCTTTAGAGCGTTAACCCCAGAGCCTGAGATAGATCAGTCGAGTTCAACCCTAGATGATCCCAGAGACTCAAGGCACAGAATTTCTGATGCTCAAGCTATTCAGAGATGGGTAGCACTATGAGGTCTGTTTTATTTTGTTTATTTTTATTTATATTAGCAATTGTGGTTTCTGGGGACCCTGAAGTACATGAAAGCAGGGCTTTCATTGTTATTCCTTTAATAATGAGAACCTTTATTTCAAAAGCTGATACTTTTTTTTTAAGATTTTATTTATTTATTAGAGAGAGAGAGCATGAGCGGGGGGTGGGGGAGAAGGAGAGAGGGAAAAGCAGACTCCTCCCCGCTGACCAGGGAACCCAATGCAGGACCGGATCCGAGGACCCTGGGATCATGACCTGAGCCAAAGGCATATGCCCAACTGACTGAGCCACCCAGGTGCCCCCAAGAGCTGATACTCTTTAAAATACCCATGTTTGGGGCACCTGGGTGGCTCAGATGGTTAAGCATCTGCCTTTGGCTCAGGTCGTGATGTCCAGGTCCTGGGAGTGAGCCCCACATGGGGCTTTCTGCTCATCAAGGAGTCTGCCTCTCCCTCCCTCTCTGCCCTTCCCCACCTCATGTGCACTCTCTCTCTCTCTTTTAAATTAATAAATAAAATAAAATAAATAAAAACACCCATGTTCATGGTTATGGAAAACCAACAGGAGTAACTAATAGAACTTTAAGATTTGATAACGGAGTTTTCCTAAAATTAAATTCTTGTTAGATAGATTTAAGTTTTGGTGTCATTTTGGAAAAGGAGATAAATATCATCTATTATGTATCATAAATTTTTTTGCCTTGGCTTTTGCCCACTTTAAAATGGGCCAGTTTTTGCACATTCAGAAGCGTATGTATATACCACCTCACTTCCAGGAACAACTGAACGTGTCTGTATGGACAGAGCTACAGGGCCATGTCCCCTTTCTTCTGGGACAGTGATCACCAGGGAGTCCCACTGCCTCCTCCAGGGGATACAAGGAGAGCTTCTCTGTTGTGTTTCTTCCCAGAAACATTTGCTATTCCTGTTTATAATATGATTCATCATTTTCCTGAAAAGGATAACCAATAGCTCCAGCTTTAACAGTGGTTTCCAGCTTTATATTTCTGAAAGCTGCTATTGCCGTGGCCAGAGAAGCTGAGTGAGCTGACACTAAACAGCCTCCCCCAGCGTGCCATGCTGACGAGATAAACCAGCTGATTGTGTAACAACAGAAATCCCCCTACATGAGCAGTGCAAGAGTTGGCAGAGGTGGTGGGAATTTTTCTGGGCAGCTTTCTGGATGGCCTGTCCTGTCTGGTCTGTCACGATCCCATTGTTTTCTAAAGCTTAACCTTTACACCAGTGTCTCCTACTGTGATGGGCAGCGCAGGCCATAAGTAATTCTGAGAGTTCACTTAGTGATAGGACCCAGAGGAAATGCTGAGCCCCATCTATACTTTAGGAAATGTCCTTGTATAGGAGCAAGCTTGGGTTATTAATTTTTACAGTGGGAGCTCAGTAGAATTGAACTGCATTCACACACACACACATGCACACATGCACACAGTGCTTGACTGGAAGATACAGCTGCAAAGGGGAACATTTCATGTTCTTTTCTTTGTCTTTGCCCCCTGAAAAATGGATCCATTTTTGCACGTGTGTGTGTAATAGGGTGATAGTCCTGTTTTATTCAGAGAAATCCCTCTGTTTTCTACTTATCTTTTGATCATGGGGGAAGGAAAGTTTGCCAGTTCTTTTGCTCTCTCATGGATACACTGGGGAGTGTGTCTTCTTTTTCCATCTTTTTTTTTTTTTTAAGGTTTTATTTATTTATTTGTCAGAGAGAGAGAGTTCAAGCAGGAGGAGTAGCAGGCAGACGGGGAAAAGCAGGCTCCTTGCTGAACAAGGAGCCAAATGCAGGATTCAATCCCAGGACCTTGGATCATGACCTGAGCTGAAGGCAGACAGTTATCCAACTGAGCCACCCAGGTGCCCCTTTTTCCATCTTCTACTCTTATCTCCCTATGGGATGAGATGTAGTTAGTCTGATTGGTCCCTGGGACTAATCAGTCATTCTCCACTTGTTCTTTATTAATATGCTGTGACCTGTATGATTTTATTTGGGCCAGCCTATGGTGAAGTGATAGACAACACATCCCAGCTTGCCTTGTGGCTAGAAGCAGACAGTGGGAGGTAAGCAGAAGTTTTGTGGAGCTCAGGGAGACTGGTTTAGCTGGGAGGAGTATCCGTTGTTTCAGCCCCTTTTTATTTCCTCCTTCCTGGAACATTGATGACATGTTTAGAGCTATAGCAGCTATCTTACAACCTCAAGGTGACATTGAAAATAGAACCTGTAAGCTAAGGATATGGAGTTGAAAATAGAAGGGTCCTCAGTCCCTGATGATTATGGAGCTTATTACCAGTACTGGCTTACCTATCATCACACTTACTTGGGAGGAAGAAAAGTAAACTTGTATCTTTTTCAACACTATTCTTTGGATTTTTGTTCAGTGCAGAACCTAATCTGTTGTAAAAAATATGTAAGTCACCCAATCAGAAATAGCTCTACCCTACCTCTTTTTCTTCACCTTTTCCTTCCCACTTCACACCCTTCAATCCCCATTTTTTTCTCTATTTTTAGCAACAGATAAACCCTGTCCTTGATCTGCTTAACACAGGAGAACTGGAAGCACAGAGGATGTCCATCATCACTGAACTGAGGTAGTCAGCATTTGTAAAACCTAGAGTCCCTTGTGCTTTTAGGTATCCAACGTGGCAGCAGGATCTTATCTCTTGATAATCCCTTCTATTTCCTTAAGGAAGAGCAATTAAAGAGAGATCCAGAAGGGTGGATATTTCCTTTGTGTTGTTTCTAAGGGGGTAATGTTGGTGGAAGTTCTTCTGCAGGAAAAGAGGGAAATGAAGGAAGAAGATAAAATATCCCTAAAGACACAAATCTTCAACTTCATCTTGTATGTTTAGATTTCTGCATCAGTGTTGGCCTGTCTGTCGTTTCTACTTCTCTAGGCTTACAAAGGGAGGAAAGGACTAGAGTGAAGAGATGGGTCACTGGATCCAGTGCCTTTCAGCCCAATGTGCCATCCAACTTTAGTTCTCTTTCAGCTGGTGGCTCTGAGGATGAGCGAGGGGATGCAGGAAGCAGGCATGTGTTCTTCTACTCAGCGCTCTCTCACATGGCGTCTGGGTAGCAGTGACGGGGGAGGGGTGCACAAAGAGGCTGTGTGGGGAGAATACACCGTGGTCCTATCTCCTTGCTTTGGGTCTTGCACTGTGTGAATCCTAGACCCATTTGTATAATCATGAATAAGGAGTAGGAGGATTCCTTTGTTAGAAATGTGTTTATTTTATAGTGAATTAAGGAAAGGCAGTCATGGTCTGTGATGGCTCTTTGGAACTCAAGATTCAAACCTAGACTGCCCTCCCTTTTATAAGGTTAAGCTAACAATGTTTACTATCTAGAATAGGATAAGGTACCCTTTCCTTATTTTAGTATCTTATTCTCACTGTCTGGTGTTTTAAAAGAAATCAGAAAGAAGAGGATTGAAATTCTTTTGATTGCACCAAAATGATTCAAACAGCACCTCATAAGCATCATTTTCCTTTCCAGCCAGTTGAAAAATGTTCTGTGTTATTTTCTAGAAGAGTCCTTAGAGTTGACAATTTTGTCAAGTTTATCTATTTTGAAAACAGAATTGAATATTCAGATCACCATAATGGTTACAGTAATAACTTAGAGCTTGAATCTCAGAGCAGTCTATGTGTGTGCACATGTACATGTATGTGTGTATGCATGTGTGCACAGCATTCGTGTGTGTGTGCATGTGTATGCATGTTTGGAGGAGTGGCTGTCTCAGGCTTTGTCCTCATTAATGATCCACTTAGAGCCAAGGTGCATCTCATGGGCCACTCCCTGGCTGTGAGAAATGAATACCTGCCCATATGTTTGAGATTCAGTTCCCACATTGTGACTCTATTTAAAGCTACCCAGTATTCAGTGTTGCCTATATTTGTTGCCTTGTATTTGCATGTCACCTTTTGCTGGAAGACACAGGCTTTTCAAAAAAATACTCTGGTCTTATCACAAGTGTGGGTGGCAGGTGTTGTTTCTTTCTTCCTCCAGGGAAGGAAAATGCAGAAGTAGAAAGAAGTTACGTGACTCATGCAGGCTCACTAAAGCCTTTGTAAAATGTCACCCCCGTTTACTTTCAGTGAAATGTAGTATAACATGTTAAATCAGCAAATGATTTTTCTTTCAGATATAACTTTATTGAAATCTAACTGTATAACATAAATTCACCTTTTAAGTATAGAATTTAGTTTTTAACATAGTTACAAAGTTGTACAGCCATAACCACTATCTAATTCCAGAACATTGTTGTCAACTTCAAAAAGAAACCCCATCCTCATTAGCAGCCAGTCCCCTTTCCCCCCTTCTCCTCCAGCCCCCCAGCAACCACTGATCTACTTTATGTCTCTGTGGATCTGCCTATTATGAACATTTCAGGTAAATTGAATCATACAGTGTGGCCTTTTGTGTCTGGTTTCTTTTACTTAGCATACTATTTTTGATATGAATACTTCATTTCTTTTTATGGCTGAATAATATACCATTGGATGGGTATACCACACTCTGTTTATCCATTCATTAGTTGATGGACATCTGGGTTGTTTCCACTTTGGGGCTATTATGAATAATGCCTCTGTGAACATTCATGTACAAGTTTTTGGGTACACGTCATTTTTTATTCTCTTGAGCATATACCTGGGAGCAGAATTATTGGGTCATATGGTAACTCTGTGCTTAACTTTTTGAGGAAATTTCAAACTGTTTTGCAGAGAGACTGTACCATTTTACACTCCCACAGCACAGTATGAGGGCTCCAGTTTCTCTGCTTCTTTGTCCACACTTAGTTTTGTCTCTCATTATAATTGTAATGATCCTAGTAAGTGTGGTAGCTGTTTATTTTTAAACAATAACAAAAAGATATGCAACCAGAGACATTGGGTCACTTTCTAAGCCAGGATAGTGGGTTATGTGGCCTATGGAATGGACACCCCTTTCCTCGCTAGACTTCTGTCTTTCCTCTAGCTTTTGCACTTAACAGAAGAGAGAAGAAGCTGCTGGAGGCCTCCCCTCCTCTCTTCCTTCCTAGTGTACATGGAGGCTTCTCCAACTTTAACTTCCAACTCTCTACAGAAACTCTTCTACTGTTAACACCCAACTTAATGTATTTGCTATCATCATCTTCTTCAGCTGTTCTGGAATATTCTTTATTTCCCCATTTGATGCATTACTCATATTAATAGTGATGCTAAATACCACATATACCCATAGTACTTTTTACATGGTATTATTTAATCCTTATAACAACCTTGTGATCCATGTTGTTATTGTGCTAGAAGTTTTGGACATCAGAAAATTGAAGGTGAAGAGTTTTGCCTTGGACACATGGCTAATCCTGATAAAGTAGGACTGACTAGGGAAGGATGTAATGTCAGCCTCATCTACCTTGGGATTTATTTCTTCTTGGCCTTTTCTCTGGCTCTGAAAGTCTGGAAGGCTTTCTCACATTGGAAAATCCTGAAAAGTGATTTCTTCTTCCTTTCTCCCTCAAATGCTACCATAACCCTGGAGGGAATTATAGAGCTAAGTAGGCTTGGGATGACTTAGTTTTATTTAATTATAATTTTAATTATTCCATTAAGCTATTTATGTCTCTGGAGTCATTTCTCCTTCTCAGATATTTTCTGATAATTAGAAAATAAATTTATAACTGTTTTCTTCAGGATTTTAAGCAAGGTCCTATCATTTGGGCCAGATTAAGCTTGGGGTAATTTCTTGGCTTGGCAGATGAGAATAATCAAGGCTAACTCTGTACACACAGCCCAACTGTCATTACTTTTTTTGCCTATGAAACAGAAGCCAGCATTGCCACTTCATACCAGGTGAAGGATGGTTCTTGCTGAAACAAAATAATCCACCACCACCACCACCACTCCCCGCTGCAAACACACATTCTGTGCTTTGCCTGGTTTGTAAAAAGCATTATCAGAATATATCTAGCAACAATGCTAGAGTGGACTCTGACTTTTTGATGGCAGACTGTCATTGAATGGGAAAAGAGAATGCAAATCTCAACATTCCATCAGAAATAAAAGAAGCAAAGGAGCCTCTGTTTTTGAGGCTTTATTTAAATTGAACTAGTATCTCTCTTTGAGCTTTTGAGTCATGTGTATGTATGTGTGTGTGTATGTGTGTGTGTGTGTGTGTGTGTGTGTGTGTGTGTGTAGTTTAAAACACTCAAATGGAAAACCCAGGGATGAACCAAATATCTGAAAGCTGTAGATATAACCTTTTCACATGGGTCTTGAGCATGTATTTTCCATTGCTTGTCAGGCCCCTTTTCCTTATATTTTGAGCCTTCCTACCTGCAAAACCACATGTTAGTCCTCTTCTCAGTGATGGGTATATAAATGGAGGATAAATGTTTTTTATATTTCTTCCCTGGCAGGGGAATGTATAAGATTTATATGTGGGTGTTTGCATGTGTTTGTTCGAAGATCTTTAGGAAAAGACTAAAGAGTAACTGTAGGGAATAATGGCAAATTAATTTCAGTTAATGTACTGTAATAATATAGCCTACCCCTGAGAACTGTTCACCTATATGTTGAAACCAAGAACTCTTGATTCATTACACGGGCAAACATGAGTGCAAAGTGAGTTCATTAAATTTTGTTAAAAAGTCATCTAACTTAGGGTTTTACTCAGGTTTTTCTATTTCTTAAAAAAAAAAAAGCTCCCCTTTAATTCTAGTTCTTGGTAACATTCGGAGGAAATGTATTTATGAATTGCAAGAATCTTTTCCTGGAGATTTTTTTTTTCTGGAAGCCCTTATTCTCTGACGCGAATTGTCTGTGACTGAAATTTGGATGATTCTTGTCACTGGCACCATTTTAAAATAAAATGGGCCTGAACAGTTTTCTATTTTAAAAAATTAAATTAGCATACATATCAATGATTCAGACAGTTTGGGGTATATTCAGTTTTGAATACAACCTTGTTGTATTTGTTATTAAAATACACCGAGGTGCCTCATTAGCGCAGTAGGTAGCGCTCAGTCTCATAAAATACACCAGAAATACCCTACCAGCCAAGTTCTGTGTTCTTTCTCATGCCTCCACTATGACGTGGTTTCACACTTGCTGCTTCTAGCACTGCCAGTCTGTACCTTGTCAGCGCTTCAGTAATCTCTGAGGCAGCAAAGTCCACCAACACCAGGTCAGAGAACCCGCGCTCTATCCTTTGCTTCTGCTGTGACTCCTAGTACATTATTGGATGACTCTGAGGTAATTTCTTCATCTATAAAAGTGGGGAGATGTTTGATGTTTATTATTATCATGAAGCCTTTAATCTAATTTTCCATACAAAGCTCTACTATCATAATTCCTTTAGAATCTATGGTGATTTGAAAAAGTAAATATACCAGTAATTTCCCTCTGGCCATTCCCCTCATATCCCATCTCCACATTCACCATTGATATCAATATTTGTCAGTGTTTAAACAAGTTATAATGATCTTTTCCTCACCAAGGGATTTTACTATTTTGGTGGTCCATTATTGACATTTTTTTGCTTCATTTTTTTGGTGAGTAATGAACAAAATGAATATCGATACATCCTCATGAAACAAATTGGCCACTTTGTTTCGGGAGAAGTGTGCTGGCACACTCAACAGGGTTTCCCATAGGATCTCTAGGGAAGATGCGTGGGCAAGATTGCTGCAGGAGATCACTGAGAGGCTAATGCCGATGGCAGGAACCCATTTTCTTTGGATCTGTGGGACTTAGAATAATCAGGAAGGTCTCTGGGACTACTTGCCTAGAGTTGAGATGGCCACTCTAGGAGCCAGTAGATGCCCTGGGAGGAAGCCAGAAGGTGTTCTTCTGGCATAGGACACAAGACTGGGGGAAGGCAATGTGTGTGGCTCAGCCCAAGCTGACCTTGGAAGGCCTATAGTGAGGATTGAAAGCTCATTGCCCTAACAAAAGCCATGCTGCCTCTTAACTCTAGTATAGAAGTATTTCGCCATCTAAAGTAACAACATTCCTCATAGGTCACTAAGACACTCTAAAGCATTTTATTCCTAGCAAGTGGTATGAATCTAGTAAATGTTTGATAAATTTATTCATTCTTTTATTCATTAAAAAATATTTGTGAAACTCCTATTATAGGCCCAATAGTGTTGTAGCTTTGTAAGAGTATAGTAATGAACTAGATAGGTCAGTGCCTGCAATCCTAGTGTTTATATCCCAGGAGGAAGAACCAGATAATAAAACGGTAAAGAGACAAGACAAGCAGGAGAATATCAGATATTGATAAATGCTGTGAAGACTTATCTATAGTGATATTTTCAATAAGAGTGGTCAGATTTTTGAGGTCTAAATCACGAAAATAAGCTATCTATCCTGATATCTATGTAAGAGGAACCTTAACTGAATTCAATAACATATGTTTGCTGATTTGTTTTATCTCTTAAGTCAACCACATTCTAACATACTGTAGTCATAAAGCTTCATTCAAAACATGCTCTGAAAAAAAAATGCTCTGTATTTCAAACAATTTGTTGGTGCTAGGGATATAAAAGTAAAAGTATGGTGCCTGCCCTCAAGGACTTGACATTCTGGTGTGGCAAGTCAATGGTATAAACAACTATGATAAAAAGTGAGAATTGCCATGATGGAGTTATGGTCAGTATTTCATGGGGTCTTGTTGAAGAAGTGCCTTTGCTGTAATTGAAATAACAAGGCTAGCTGTGAGTTGGGAGAAAATTCTCCATGGTTCTCTCATTTTCTACATGCTTTGTCAACAGAGAAACTGACCACCTTTGCTTTATTATTATTATTTTTTCATCATGGTAATTATACTCTTTAAATCCCCATCACCTATTTCCCCCATCTCCTCACCCATTTCCCATCTGGTAACCATCAGTTTGTTCTCTGTAGTTAAGAGTCTGTTTCTTTGTTTGTCTCTCTCTCTCTTTTTTTGTTGGCTCGTTTGTTTCTTAAATTCCACATATGAGTGAAATCGTATGGTATTTGTCTTTCTCTGAGTGACTTATTTTGCTTAGCATTATTCTCTCTAGCTCTATTTATGTTGTTGCAAGTGGCAAAATTTCATTCTTTTTTATAGTTAAATAATATTCCATTATATATATGTATATATGCCACATCTTCTTTATCCATTTCATTCTTTTTTACAGCTAAATAACATTCCATTATATATACATATATATGTTCAATTATATAGCTATTATATATATACACATATGTATATATATGTGTATCTTCTTAGCCATTCATCTATCAATGGATACTTAGTCTGCTTCCATAGTTTGGTTATTGTAAATACTGCTGCAGTAAACACAGAGGTGCCTATATCCTTTTGAATTAGTGTTTTTGTATTTGGATAAATACCCGGTAGTGCCTGGATCTAGGATAGTACTATTTTTAATTTTTTGAGGTAACTCCTTATTGTTTTCCACGGTGGCTGTACCAGTTTGCATCCCTACCAACAGTGCGCAAGGGTTCTTTTCTCTCCACATCCTCGCCAAAACTTGTTTTTTGTGGTTTTGATTTTAGCCATTCTGACAGATGTGGGGTAATAGTTACTGTAGTTTGGATTTGTATTTCCCTAATGATGAGTGATGTTGAGCCTTTGATTGAACTACCTAGAACTATCTTTCAAGGATGTTTGTATAGCTAGCAAAGACCTTGGAGGCTAGAGATGGTTTTTCCCTCTAGGGTAGAGAGATTTGTTTCCTTACTAGAATATGAAAGAAAAAATTTCCTTCCAACCACAGAGGTTGGTCAGATTTCCTTGCTGCCTCTTTAGAAGATTGGTGTTTCCTGAGCAGAAGTCTCCTTGACTGTGTTGCAGGCCCACTGTGTGTGCAGCATCTACCTGGACTGTTCCATGTCACTCTCTAGGATATGGAGGCCAAGAAGAACCAAAGAAACATGAAGCTTATTCTGCCTGCTGTGCCATGAGTCATAAAGCCCTTTGTCTTTGACTTTAGAGTCTTGTCTCTTCTGTAAGAATCCATGCCACTGTGGCAAGCTACCTTGGTAAAATTAGTAGTTCTTGACGTGGTGGTGATATATGCAAATTATTTATGTTTTCTAGCCTTTTCATCTCTCTTACAACACAATTTATGCCTTCTGAGTTTTCGTTTTCTCATTTGTAAGCTTGGGATGAAAATCCTTACCTCAAAAAATCATTGTAAGGCTGAAATTGGATGTCAAATAAGTGGCAGGGACTCTCGAATATTCTTTTTTTCTCTTATACCATAGAAACTTTGTAGAATAGCAGTATTCACCAGATTAAGGAAAACTTACATATTCCAGCCGCCCTTGCACGTAGGTGTGATTGAGCCATCAAGTTCTGGACAGTGGGATATGAGCAGAAGTTATAAGTGCAACTTTCAGATGATGTTCTTGAAAGGCAGAATTCCCTACCCTGCCCCTTTCTCCTTCCGAATGCCTGGAATGTAGACATAAAGATGAGACATCTTGAGCCACATGGATGGGAAAACACACTGCATGCAGCAGAGGAATAAGATAGAAAGAGCCTGGGTGTCTGTCATTTTGGGGAAACCATTCAAATCCCAGAGTGCTAATGTACAGACTTATGTGGAAGAAAAATGAATTTCTGTTTTGTTTGAGGCACTGCCATTTGGTATCTCCATCAGAACAATGAACCTGTGCCTTAGTAAGTGGAGGAGTGAGAACAAGGATGTGTTAGAAAGATCCTGCTGGTGATGGCGGAGAGCAAAGAATATGGGCAAGGAAATTGGAAGGAAGGAGACCACGCAGGTACCTAGTTATGTGTCTCTTTCTCAAAGATTTTGACTGTTGGCAAGTTTTGCTTGGCCTATGGATTTTTATAAGAATTTTGAATTCTATAGACAAATAAATTAGAGATACACTGAGTCAAAGTTAAACATGATTCTTTATGATAGGTATGATAGGTGTTTTCAGCATTAAAGAATTTTACACCCCTTTAAAAGGGCTGAAAATACAATGTTCCTCAAACTTATTTGAAAATGAGCCCTTTCATCATAAAACTAACATCCTTGGCTATGAATGTTCTAGGGAACACAGGGAAACATGATCCAGTGCCTGATAGATCGAATGGCATCTATCCCGCCCTGTAGAAATTTAAAATCTGAGATGACATCTAAGTATCAGTAGTCCATAAGGCATTTCACAAAGAAGGATGTTTGTTAGATACAGGAACCAAATAAACACATGCGCATGCACACATAGCCCTTTCCATAATTGGAGATACAGAAAATACCATTAAGTATCAAACTTCCTCTGCCCAGGGGTAAGCTTTCAGTCTTGTTCCAAGGTATGAATGAATAGTACAGGAATGGAAAGGATACAAAGCACTGGTTTGACTGCATTTGGGAGATGTTCCTGAGGAAAGTTCTTGCCCAAACCTAAATGACATGAATACTAATTCTAATGGCAAGAGATTAGACTGCACGGTGGATGACCTCCTTGCTCAGGGAATTCATGACACTCCAAGAGGTAAAATGAATGGAGGCAGAGCAAAACAGAGCATGTAAAGTCAGAATCCTGTGACTTTGGCCTGGGGAGTGTTTGATCTGGCAGAAGGCATTTTCTATGAGTAACCCAGTCCTGTATAGCACTTATGGGATCAAATGGCAGTATAAATTGGGTCAACAGTTAACATCCTAATTCTCTTCCATGACCAATGTGAGGAAAAGTAACTCTGTTTCAACCCTTCATAGAAAAATACTTTGTGCAGAGTCCTTGGGGAAAAATTTTTTCTAATCACAATCCCATGCCAGATATCTCTACAATTTTCTCAACAGTACAGCTAATCCTCTGCGCCGGCAAAAAAATTTTGGCCCACACTGGCAAAGGAGTTCTTAGGTAAAAAGGAAACACACACAGAGGTGTCACGCTACACTTGACGTGGTGAGTGTGGTGACAGGGTTTTCTCCAGCTGACGGTTTCAGAAGAATTTTGTTTTGTTTGATGCTGCACAGCTCCGGAGTGAGAAGTGGCAGCCAAGGGTTTTATCCTTTGTTAACATATTCATTGGTAACAGCAGCAATGAATTACCTGGAGGAAAGAGGGACTGAGTAAATGGTAAAGGTTGTAAAGGAGGGTCTTTGTGTGAATATCTTCTATTACTTCCTCCAGTTGGACTTGAAATCTTGAGCAGTAGGAGTTCAGGATGCTGGAAAGGTAGGGAGAAGCTTCCATGTCTTCTCTGCATGTTGATCACATGAGACATCCAATCTTCATGCACAGTTTCCTCATTCTCTTCCCTGGGCTGGGTCATTACCTGCCTAACAGCTCCCCCAAACAAGTACAAATTGTGTCTCCAGGTCTATACAATGAGAAGGTGACTTCTTTTCAAGGGCCATGGAGAAATTCTTCACATCAAAGAGAGTCTCTTTCAGAAATTAATAACAAAATTCCTCAACACTCAACAGGACACTAGTTCTGTGGTATGATAATATACATAGTGAAAAACTCAAAGGTTTCTTGATCAAATCTTAGTTTGGTGAACAGCAGTTTATGTAAAATTAATCAGGTTTCCTTTTTTTTGTTTGTTTCTGGAGCTTTATTAAGATGATGTATATTGTGAAATTTCAAAGGAAAAAGAAAATAGAGAGTTTCCTGAGCTTATTTCATCCAAGAAGTTTTTGGTATGGACCTAGATAGTTTCATGAAACATAGATTTTTGGAAAAAGCTAATGGAACCAGTTAATCCTCAGTTTTCATGTCTAAGGAGCGAATACCAACCAAAAATGAAAAGTGTTCACAAGAGGCCCAGTAACCTGGCACTCTGATCAGAGTCCACATTCTTGGTGAGGAGATTAAGCCTAATTATGTTTTAGCAGAGAGGTAATTTAATTCTTGGGACTATGAAGAACCTAGCAGTAAAGGTTGCTCACTGACCCGGAGCAGAGATGGGCTGTGGGATTTGTGCAATTCCTGCCTCACTGTGGGAATTCTTTCTCTCCTCTTTAAGAAAGGCAATGCAAACGGGAAAGAGTGGTGTGATTTCAGGGATAGGGTATATATTCTAGGGTGCCTGGGTGGCTCAGTGGGTTAAGACTCTGCCTTTGGTTCAGGTCATGATCTCAGGGTCCTGATATCGAGCCCCACATCAGGCTCTCTGCTCAGCAGGGAGCCTGCTTCCCTTCCTCTCTCTGCCTGCCTCTCTGCCTACTTGTGATCTCTGTCAAATAAATAAATAAAATCTTAAAAAAAAAAAAGAATATGTATTCTAGGAGTGTCTGACTGGCTCAATTGGTAGAACACAGGACTCTTGATCTTGGGGCTGTAAGTTCAAATCCCACACTGGGTGTACAGATTACCTAAAAATAAAAGCTTTAAAAAGAGAGAGAATGATGTATTCCAGAGCCAACCTGTTTGAGTTTGACTTAAATTCTGTGCCCTTGGGGCAAGTTGTTTATCTGCTCTATGCTTCAGCTTCCTTATCACTAAAATGGGAATGATAATAGTACCCGCCTCAGGATACTCAGGTTGTCAGAAGATGAAATGAATTCATATTTCAAAGGCTCTTAGAACAGTATTTGATATTTAGTAAATGTTTATTACATTTAAAAAATTTTTTTAAGATTCTATTTATTTATTTGACAGAGATTACAAGTAGACAGAGAGGCAGTCAGAGAGAGGAAGGGAAGCAGGTTCCCTGCTGAGCAGAGAGCCTGATTCAGGGCTCGATCCCAGGACTGAGCCGAAGGCAGAGGCTTTAACCCACTGAGCCACCCAGGTGCCCCCAAAAATATTTTTAAATGTGCTTTTCATTTTTTCTTTTATACCTCATGATGCTCAAGTCATTTTTGTCTAGCCCTGTATATGTCTCTCAGGCTCCTTTCCTCTTCTTCATAAAAACAAAATTGCTTTCTTTGCACAATTGCAAGCTTAATAGGGAAGACACATCTCAGTGTGTCCTCAGAGCTAGGTCTATGTGACTGTGTGGAGGAAGAGTTCTCCCCCACCCCAACTTGCAGCCAATAGGAGGCCATGAGTGAGAAGTGACACTTTTCTTATTAAATCGGCAGTGTGTAGGGCGTTTCTGTTTTGGCAGAGAATGTTATTACTTACCTAATAAATACAAACCAAGATTGATTAGATTCCCTAGCTCACACTAACCAAAACCCAGGAGGGACTGTGATAGCTTGCAGAATGCCAGTTTATTCATTCATATTGACAAGTGTATCTGTCAGACAGACGAGGAAGGCTCCCATTGGTGTGATGCAGGCCTTCTCTCCTTGTCAGACTCCCTGGGAGCCAAACTTAATCCATAGTCACTTAACCTGATCGTCGCGAGTGATCTCTGCTGAAGGACTGGAAACACATGGCGTTCATACAGAATACATTCTTCATCTGTCTGGGGGTCAGGGAGGAATGAGAACATCATGTGGTGAGCATGAATGCAGATCAAGAGTAATGAGATGCAACAAGGTTTAATGGCGAAGAGCTAGGGTATTCAGAACCAACCATCTCTTAAGATGGCTTTCCTCATTTGTTGGCAAAGATTTCAAGCCTGTTAGTTAACTAAGATTCCCTAGTTCTTAGATCAGCCCCACCTTGTTTCTCCTTTTCGTGCTTTCATAGATACTTCTTTCCCACCTCCATTCCCAGTGGAAGGACATACTCTCTTACCAGCCATGTCCACATGTGTAATCAGGGTATCATTCTGTGTCCTCTCACTGTGTGTTCATTTAAAGTTCCCTTGATTGTAGTTGGGGAGGGCAGTTGGAGAAACCTTTCTAAATCTTCCAAGGATGACCAGCAGCTGGCACCATCTTAGTACTGGAATATAGAGAGAAGAATAAGGTAGGCACTTGCCTTCTAGGGACTAGCAGCCCAGTAAGGGACACAGACAGGTAAGCACATAACTCCGAGGCTACACCATGGTGTAAGTACAACAATAAAAGCAGATACAAGAAACAGCTATAGCATGCAGGAAAGCATGATTAACTCTTCTTGGTTTGTGGGCATAAGAGGAAATGAGGGAAGTCTTCCTGTAGGAGGTGATCATTGAGCTGGAATAGTGATAGAGGTATTCCAGAGAAGGGAAATACCATAACTAAGGAAAAAGACATAACATGGTGTGAGGTGTCCAGGAAACTATAATAAGTTAGTTACTTTGTGGGGTGAGGGTGTGGGGGGCATATGAGAGGAAAGAGTGAAGCAGTCCTGAGGAGGAGGTAGGCATTCCTTTTTTGCCATAAGAGGCCTTTAAGTAAGGCCTTCTGTGACAAAGTACCATGAACTAGATGGCTCACCAGAAGCTTATTATCTCACACCTCTAGAGGCTAGAAGTCTAGAAACAAGATGTCAATAGGGTTGGTTACTTCTGAGAGTCACGAGCACTGTCTGTTCCAGGCCTCTCTCCTTGCATCTGCGGCAATTTCCTTGGCTTGTGGAAGCATCACCCTCACCTCTCCCTTCATCTTCACGTCATGTTCACATTCTCCCTGTTTGTGTCTGTGTCCACTTTTCTTCTGTGACACCAAATTCAGTCCTTTTGAATTAGGGCCTACATTATATCCTCACTTAACTTGGTTATCTCTGTAAAGGCCTGATCTCCAAATAAGGCCACATTCTAAGGTACTGAGGGTTAGACATTCTACGGAGGAATTTTGGAGGTAGACACGGGTCAACCCATAACAACCTGTGTTTAAAAGACAATTAAAGAAAAAGAACTATAGGAGGATCAACCAGGATAGTAGGAAGAGAATACAGTATTTGAGGAGAGCAGGAGGTGGGGGCATCTGCTGATGGCTCCTTGAGGGCAAGTGAGTGGAGGCACCAAATCCCAGCTCTGTCTTTTGCATGCTACTCATGTGCTTCTCATGTTTCTCATTGCAAGATACGGGTAATATTTCTTCCCCACAGGGTAGCTGTGAGGATTAAATGTGATTATGTACATAAACTCTGAGCACATAATGGGTGTACGTGCATACATACATAAATAGTAGTGTAAAAAGTCACATCTTTAATATGCAGACTACGGAATGCCAAAGAGATCCTAGACTGTTATCCATTTGCTAACCAGATACACTACATCATTTAAAGGCTGACACCTTGGGGGCTGCTCTTGTCTCCCTCTATATGTAGAGCTCATTAAATTCCATATTTGCTTCATGTGACCAAAAACCTGTGGGAATATACAAGTACAAAGAGTGTGAATTATGGCTATGAAACAGGATTTTAAAATATTCCCCTCTTACACTTTCTGTGGAAATTAAACATCTGATTTGACACCTCATGAATCTTTCTCTCCAGGTTGTTTGGTTTGGATTTCACATGGTGACTGACCAGCCCAGGGGAGCCAACAAAAAACTGCCTTGCTCTGTGCATCTAGCGGACGGCATCTCCAAGAGGTAAGTTCCCATTCCTTGATCGTTCCTACCACTGAAGAGATACCACGATCCTTCATTTAGCAGAATGTCAGCTTTTTTTTTTCTCTGATACAGTTGAGTATAGATGTAAACAAGTTTAGATGCTGCAAAAACTCTCTTGAGAGACTGTATTTTCTATATTCGTGGCACATTCAGATGATGCTTCAAAGGAACATCTGTATCATGACTGAGTGTGTTAAATCAACCTAGGCCTGTGTCTAGCTCTCAAAGTCTCACACTAGGCCGCCCTTGCACTACTGATACTTTGCTGGTATGGTTAAGAAGCCATGAGGAGACTGATTCTCTCTGGTGAAATTCACTTGGGCCTTATTTCTGAAAGACGCAAATATTTTGAATATGTCCATTGTCTAAACATTTGTGAGATACGGCACTCCATATAATTTTTTTTTCTTTTAAAACAACTTCACCATATTTTCTGTCAGTCCTTATCCTTTATGTTGGGAGAGTAGAACCACCCTTTTGCTATGCTCATCCTTAACTACTCCAGGCATATCAACAAGCAGCTTGTTTGGAACAAAAGAAAA
Source organism: Taxidea taxus jeffersonii (assembly GCA_003697995.1). Taxonomy (NCBI): domain Eukaryota; kingdom Metazoa; phylum Chordata; class Mammalia; order Carnivora; family Mustelidae; genus Taxidea; species Taxidea taxus. The sequence goes on from RCUC01065717.1 coordinate 56,180, forward strand.
ATTCCCAGGTGGTGCCAGTCATCCTCGGCTACCCCCATCACTGCTGCTATTTGTAATATGCTGGAGAAGACCAAGATGCCTGAAGAAAATCTTTCATGTTGGCTTCTTTAGCTCTGGGCTTCTGAGTCATGGAACATCACGCCAAAGAAATGCATCAGTCAGCATTGATCTGTTTCTTCTTTCACTCTGTTCCTCTCCCCCCACCCCTTCTCAGTGAGGCCCTCATCCTCCCATATGGATTCTTATAATGGCCTTGGAAGGATCTCTCCTCCATGTCAACATCATTGTTAACTTAAACTCTTAAGGCCCACCACTTCCCTTGGGCTTCTGTACCCTCACTGGTCTCCACTGCCCTCAAAATAAAGTCCACACAGCCTTACATCTCTCTCAGGGTCTTCACATCTGTCCTCAAACTATAATTTCACACTCTTGTTCCTTGACAGTCTTCATATAATATTTGCTTTAGCTAGACAGAATTGCTTTTGCATAGACATATGTACCGTGGTGGGTGCTTGACACATTCTCTCCCCTCTGGCTGGAATGCAGGACCCTATCACTCTCAGGGCTTGGCCTACTTCCTCCATAAAGGCTTTCCTGAGGGCTTTACTCAGAAGGGGTGCCCCCTGTTAATTCTTGTAGCCCCATCTCTCTGTCTTTTCGAGGGCTTATATTGCTTTCTACGTGATACCATGTTTATTTGTGTATCTGCTCAGCTCCTCTCTAGATCGTGAACTTCCTGAAAATAAGAGATGTGTCTGACTGATGCCCCCAAAGTATCTGACACAGCTTCTGACACACACAGCAAGCAGCTTATGAATGTCTGGGAGCTGGGCAATGGGACAGATATGGGGTCAAGGAAGACTTACAAGAGGTTCTTCCAGCATTGGGAAATTTTTACATATTGTGACTGCTGAGTTTTCTCAGATGAAATTAATATGGAAACAGGAGTTTAGAGGGCAAATTACTTTCATGTGAATTCAGACTTGCAGCTAATAAATGAAGTGAAAACCTCAAAAATCTTCATTGCGTATTGTCTAGCCGGTACAACTTCAACCACACTTTTATAAGCAACACTTCCATGCAGATCTGCCAGATAATTTAACCCCCCGTGACAGCCATCTTTTGCTTTCTCTCATATATTCTTAGTACAGTCCCCATGGTAATAAAACTTTACTCAGAAAGCAAGATGAGTGTGTGAAGGAGGGAGGGAGGTGAGCAGTATTTTTCTGTCGGACTTGTCCCGCCGTTGCTTCAAGTTCATTACTTGCATTTTACCTTCATTTTGATAAACAAATTGTTATCAGCTATCTTGTTTTCTGGAAGCTCCACTGAAATGCATTTTATAGTAGCTCATAGATCTTGGTGTTCTCATTTCCAAAAATCAACTCTTATTTGGGACTTCCTGATTTTTTCCATGGAAGGCAGAGGGGCCTCATTTAGTTGGTATTCCCATCTGTGAACAGCTAGTTTTCCAAGGAGAGAGTTGGCTAACAAGAGCAGCAAATCAAAGCAAGCACCCTGGGTTCTGTGTTATGCACACATGTCTCTGTGTATGGGTGCACCTGTGTATGCTTGTGCATATACATATGTGTATACACACACACGTATGTGTGTGTGTGTAAAAGAAAGAGAGAGAAAAACTGAGAGAAAAGGAGAAAACAAAGGGCTTTTGGGCATCCTTTAGATTGGACCATATCCACCATTGTGCTGCCTACCTTTAGAATCCATGATGGGAAGGCACTAAGTGGAGGTTATTTTAACCTGGTGGTGAGCTCTGAGGCATAAACAAAGGAGGGAGAAAGTGGTTGGAGATGCTTGTCATGGGTTGACAGTCTGAGACACCCACACCCACTCCTATGCTAGGTGCCCCCAGCTACACATCTGCTGCCACAGTAGCCCTAGAGCTGGGGTAGCAGCAGAAAGAGCATTTGTGAAGCCGCTAAATGCTCGTTCCTTTGCCAGTTGGTAGTATGTGTGTCCTGTGTGTTGCATGAAAGAATTAACATCGTCCACAGTTTAGTGGAGTTGCAAAGGATTTTATCATGTGTGCTCACCTAAATGTTGAATATACCACTGCCTGATATGAAGAAGCCACCAGCTCTTTAGTCAAGTTTCCTGCAAAGTTTATAAAACACTAAATCTATTTCATTTCAAATGACTTGAAGCAGTTTTTTTTGTTTGCTTGTTTTGTATGAAGTTTTATAACTGAAGTCTTGAGAAACATCTCTAAGATTAATTGGTGGCAGTGATAGAGGTGTGAGTGTGGCATTCTGTCTAAGTTATTTACAAAAGAGAGTTTTGTACATTTTTAAAACCATGATAGCTAAAACTAAGCTAATGGTGTTAGCTTAAAATTAGAAGCCTGGAGTTAAAGATGCATATGGGAAAGACAGAGCTTATCACTCACATATCTTCAGTCTCAGGCACCTAGATGCCAACATTTTAAAATATAAGAATAGAGTGGTACAAAGTGATTCTTTCCTTTAGGTGTCATTTTCTCCAAAAAAGGTTTGTAATGAAGGCAATAACTTGTTTTTTTTTTAATAAGCCCTTAAAAGGTATGTTTTTTTAAAAATATATTTTTATAATTGCTTTAGCATTTCAGAATTATTGCATATCAGATATCTCATTTTGTTCTTACAAAATTGTCTAGGACAGATTTTCTCATTCCCATTTGACATCAAGGAAACAGATGCCAGATAGTAAGATAGGGCTAGATTATAGATGCTTTGATTCCCCATTTTTTGTGTTATTTTTACTAGCTCATAAAAGAAAGGAAAAAGAAATGATAATAGCTGAAAAGTCCTGGCAGAGGATCACATTTTCCAAGTGTAGATATGATGCTACTAGTTCTAATGGATAGCTTAGGGGTTCAAGTTCAAATTCTTTCTCTTCTTTTAGATCATTTTCTGGTGATAGTTTTGGTAATCTAGCATAGTTATAAATAAATTCTTAATATTTAAAATTCCTTTAATAAAAAAGGAAAAAAATTGTTTTAACAAATAAACTTTTATATAAATAAATCCCAGCTATACTTTAGAACTTACTGAATAATACTAATTGATAATAATAAGCTATTATCAATCATAGCTTAATTTAGCCCTCAGATTTTCTCCAAATTTTTATTAGAATTTCCCCTCTTAGTCAATTTTTTTAAGATATATTTATTTATTAGAGAGAGAGAGGGAGAGTGAGAGCACGCAAGTGACGGGAGGGACAGAGGGAAAAGGAGAGAGGATCTCAAGCAGACTCTGTGCTGAGCAAGGAGTTGGACATAGGGCTAGATTTCAGGGCCCTGAGATTATGACCTGAGTTGAAATCAAGTGTTAGACACCTAACTGACTGAGTCACCCAGGTGCACCCTCCTAGTCTATTATATTGATTCAAATGGAGCATTCTCCTTTCTAGGGTAGCCTGAGTCTCTTATACTTGATGTTACTTTAGCTTTAAGATTCTTCTTAAGATATATCAATGTGTTAGATTGGCAAAACTCTGAAGTGGTAAGCTTATGAGTCTGTTTGTTTTCTTTTTTGTTGTGAATTTGGATTTCCTCTTTTTTTTTTTTTTTACAATGGGAACATGCTGTACTTTTATGACAGGAAGGTATTTTTAATACCATTTTAGATAAATGAAATTATAAAAGGGAAAAAGTAAGGGAGGAAGAAAGGAAGGTGGGAAAGAGAGACCAAAAAAAGAAGGAAAGGTAGGAAGGAAAGAAGGAAAGAGGGAAGGAAAGAAAGAAGGAAGGGAGGGAGGAAGAAAGGAAGGAAGAGAGAGAAAGAAAGAAGAAAAGAAAACAAAACAAAACAAGAAAAAGACTCTAGCCCAGGCCTTAAGAAGTACATTGTTGGGGGGCACCTGGGTGGCTCAGTGGGTTAAGCCGCTGCTTTTGGCTCGGGTCATGATCTCAGGGTCCTGGGATCGAGCCCTGCATCGGGCTCTCTGCTCAGCGTGGAGCCTGCTTCCCCCTCTCTCTCTGCCTGCCTCTCTGCCTACTTGTGATCTATCTGTCAAATAAATAAACAAAATCTTAAAAAAAAAAAAAAAAGTACATTGTTGGGTGGCTATGATTATTTCCTTAAGGTCACAGGGCCAGACCACACCCTTGTATGAAAGTCATGTTCCATAAAGGAACACATGCTCCCGCTGTCAGCCATCTTGGGAAGAAGCTAATTCTGGATCTGAACATGGGGTTAAGGTCAGACTAAACTGTGAGATGTGGAAATGCTTAGGGAGTTCTGATGGCTCATGTTTGAAATAGTCTCTACCACAGAAGGAAGGAGAATGGCTGTGAATTGGTCTCTATAGAGTTACCACTTCTAGTAGCAGCTGAAGGCTGGAATATGCAGAAGCCCCCACTGGGCTAGATTGAGGATATATTTGCTACAGACTGGTGTCCCTGAAGAGCAGTGATGTCACAAGGATGGTGGGCTTTGAGACACAGTGAAGTGGCAAGGTGGGAACCAGCATGGAGACACTGAATGGGGCGGGAGCTGGCCTGTTCCTGAGACTTGCCAGGAAAACCTGCCAGGAGACCCCTGGAGGCAGCTAGTTCCTGGGCCTTAAGCTGGTGGGGGCTCACATTCTGACCAGTTAGATATAAAAAGTGTAACATTTTGTCATGCTTCAGACTTGTGCCACCTGGAACACTGTGGCAGAGGGGGGTGGGTAGTAGATGTGGATGAAAGGAAATACATCAAGATGTGGAATGGAAATACATGTAAGTTGTTGAATGATGAGCAATTTCTTTTTTCTTTTCTTTTTTTTTCTGTTATTTCCAAGTCATGTATAATTTCTTCCACAATTAAAATAGCAACATTTTATAAAAGTTATCTGTTTTGTCTTGGCCCCTAGGTACTATTCAATCTCGGTGACATTGCAGCCTCTCCTAGTCTTACGGTACATGGAATCATTCCTATTATTCCATTCTGTGAATCATTCCTTTGCCTGCTCTCAGGTTCCTGCTTCTAACCTGATACCTAGCAAGCTTCAAAGCCTTCGGAGCCCCCCTTTTCCACTTCTACACAGAACAAGGAAGATTGAAGTATCATATTTATATACTCAGAAGAGGCAAAGGTGATTGTTATTTTGTATAACAATCAGGAAGTAACTGTTAACTTTGCCTTCAAAAGATCTAGAAACAACTTACCCAACATATTTTCAGGATTCACTAAATATTTGTTGAATAAACAGGGTAATCAATATATTAATTAATTCTCTAATTCTCTCTACATGGAAGATATTTACTTAGACTTGAATATTGATTTCTTAGTAATAACTATTCATTCTTAATAATTTTCAGTACTGTAGATAGAGGCTCACCAAAAAACTTCCTGAAAGACATGTCCTACATTGCGGATTTATGCTTTCCAATATGGTAGCCAGTGGTACATTAAAATGTGGGTAGAATGCATTAAGATTTTGTAAAAGTAAAGTACACTCTAGGTTTTGAGTGACCTTATTAAGAACACCTTTGATTTTAGTTACATATTGAATATATTATTAAAATTAGTTTCACTGGCTTCTTTTTATTTTGTTTAAATATGGCTGCTAGAAAATTTTAAATTACATACATGGTTCATAATATTCTGTTGGATAGCATTATTTATCACACAAACATCTTTAAAGGGAGGAGGATTTACCACGCAGTTTTAATGTGATTTTATTGTACTGAACACCTTTCTCATTCTTCTGGTATAGGTTCTACTGTAAACCCTTGTTTCTTTTTTTTTTTTTTTCCCCTCCTGGTAATGTAATGATAACTTGACAGAAAGAAGTAATAAGGCCAGGCAGCAATGCCATATATACTGACTACAGAATGTGAAATATGTTAGAAGTTCAGGCACTTAAAGTAAAAGAATTTTGTTTAGGGAGCCTGACTGGAGGGCAGCGAGCCCACGGGACCAGAGAACACCAAGTATGTGAATGGTCCTGAGCCTCTGAACATATCTCCAGAAGGGAGGGATTGTTATTAAGGAAGATTATTGTGAGATGGTGTCATGGAGTATTGTCTTTTCAGGTGTGAATTCACCATTTGGAATCTGAATATCCTACAGATCTCAATTCAGGTAAGATGGAATGTCTGTAGTTGAGATACTTTTCAGAAATCCCAGTCTTAACCTACTGTCAAAACCTTGATTAAAAAATGAATGATATTTGCAAACTACCAAAGAAAATACTACCTGTCCATCTGATGACATTCTGATCAACAACTATAATACATTTGGATCACATAAACCCACTGCCCCATCCAAATTTCCTCACTTAACCACAGTTACAGACCATGATCTTGATTTTTTTAAATCAAGACTTGACATAAGAAATGGCCATCTGAAACACACATGAAATGTTTTTGCAAAACAGATATTGTCCATCTCAGAGTCTCTACAGTTAGGATCCGTATGAATAATTTCCTCCTTGATTTTAAAACCTGTTAAAAAGTTGTTCTCACCTCAAAAACTCATCTTTCCTTCTACTAGATAAAGAGGTCCCGTGGCACTGCTTTTTTACCTTGGGTAATCATGAGCTCAGAATCAATTAGTACTTAATTGTGGTAATAGGTTAATTCTGGTTCTTGATAAAATTATCTTTCTCTATCTTCTTCTCACTCTTTTTGTAATTTGAAATAAGCTGGGTACATAATTATAGTGGTGGCTTTTACAGGATGGACGTTTGTGTTCAGCTACCCTGGCATGGGAAGTAATCGCTCACCCTCTACCCCTACCCCAACCACATGCGATCCCAGGGAAAGCTTTCACTCTGTCCTCAGTTGGGGTTTTGCCATGTTTTGATTTTTTGATGGAATATGTAGGGGCATATCAGAAGCCAGACTGATAAAGATATAACATATTAAGAGGAGTCTGAACATATTCTAGCCCTAGAAGAAAAAAAAACCTCTCTCTAGTCTAGTGAAACAAAGAAGAATTATCAAGTGAGAAAAGTGACACTTATAAAATCTTGAATTAAAGGCTCAGTTGTATAGTGGAGCTCTGACCTAGTACTTTATATGAATCCTTTATAATCTCCAAGACCCTATGTGATTGATTTTTAACCTACCTCTCCAGCATTATCCTGCCTCCCCTTTGCTTATTTGCTGCTACAGACATACTGACCTTTATGTTGCTCAACTCTGCCAACCTCATCCCTGCCTCAGGGCCTTTGCACCAGCCTTGCCTTCTACCTGAAATACTCTCACCACATCTTCATAAGTCTGACTATTTGTTATTATTCAAGTTTCAGCTCAAACACCACTTAATGAGAGAGACCTTTTGAAGAAGACCGTTGGAAGAAGCCCTTGTACCTTTAATCCCTCTCTATCACATCACTTCATTTATTTATTGTCCTCCTCACAGCCTAAAATCACACTTGATCATGTCCCCTCTTTATAATGAAAGCTACCTGAGATTAGAGATGTTGTCTTGTTTACATCTCTACCTCAGCACTAGGAGTGCTAGGCATATAGAAGGTTCTTAATAAATATTCATTGTCAATTCATTTGTTTACTCATTTATTAGTGTCTTGGATCAGGTCCCCCATGAAGCAGACATTCAGATAGATCGCTTATTGACAGGAGCCTTTGGGATTAACACCTGTGAGCAGGGAAGGATATAGGTTTAGAGAGGGGGCAGAGCTGGCCTGTGATCTAGTCACAGCAAAGCTTCAGTCAATCCCAGAGGAAACTGGAGTTGGGATAGCCCTTCATGGTTCATGAGGTAAGAGTGCTGGTTCTCTATACCTCTGAAAAGAGGACACAACCTTGGGCCACTCGGCTCTCTTCAGTCAGGGAAATTCCTGGAATGAGACCCAGCTGTGAGCTCCACCCCCAGCACTTGGTCCTGAAGGGAAGTTGGGAATCTAGGCCACACCCCCATCACCCACTGCACCTCATACCTCCTGCCAGTGAAGAATTGTTCTAGATGCTGGTGACACAGCAGTGAACTGAGGAAACATAGATCCTTGGTCTTACACAGCTTTATGTTAGTGGATGGATGACTCGGCCAATCTGTCACCTGTGTCTGCATTGTGTCCTCACACTGACAACACACTTAGAATTGTAAACCATTGAAAGACCTTGGTTCTTCAGGGGCTTAATAAAGAGGGAGAACCCCTGAGCCCTTTGATGGAAACTAGCATAAGCCAATATCCCTAGAATAGCAAGAGCGGCATTAAGAGATGCTCTCCCAACAACCATCTGTTCCTCCACCTTCTCTTCCATTGTCTCCTTGTTGCAGAGGAAGGTCCTAGAGGCCCCAGGGCTTCATACTATCTCCATATACAAAACCTACCTTTTTTTAAATCCAAATTTTATTCTCTTTTCATCTGTCCTTTACTCAAACTTTTGATTTATATATTTATTCTGTCTACCTACATACAATATACATATTTTCAGACATTCTGGGCTTTGATGTTCTGTCCTTTTCTTCCTTTCTTTCCTTCTTTCTTAACAAATAATGTATTATTTGTTTCAGGGGTACAGGTCTGTACCCCTGAATCATCAGTCTTACACAATTACACAATAGCACATACCCTTCCCAATGTCCATCACCCAGCCACCCTATCCCTCCCACCCCATTGGGAGGGTATGTGCTATGGTGAGTGCTGTGAATTATGTAAGACTGATGATTCACAAACCTGTGCCCCTGAAACAAATAATACATTATATGTTAATAAATGCTAAGTTCTCCCTTTTTCTGAGAAACTCATTTTAAAACTTATGTACCACAGAACACTAGTTCTAAGAGATTCCATGGGGAGAAAGAAGGAGGAATCTTAGGTCAAACATGTCTGCTTCTTGGAGAATCACAGCCTTCATCAGGCTCTGGAAAGTCCTGCAGAAAAGAAATGTATTTTATTTTGGACTACTGTTTCTCAAACTTATTATTTTTTTTAATTTATTTATTCATTTGACAGACACAAGTAGGTAAAGAGGCAGGCAGAGAGAGAAAGGAGGAAGCAGGCTCACCACTGAGCAGAGAGCCCGACGCGGGGCTCGATCCCAGGACCCTGGGATCATGACCTGAGCTGAAGGCAGAGGCTTTAACCCACTGAGCCACTCAGGTGCCCCTCTCAAACTTATTTTACCACAGTGCTTGCCCCCATAACTTTTGGTTGGTTTGATGGTGTTAGTGTTCATTTTGTAGCACATCTTTTAATTAATTAATCTTTTAATTAATATCCCTACAACAGTGCGAGCATCATTGAGACATGCTCTCCCCACATCTTTCTCTCCAGCTCCTCTTCCACTGTCTTCCCATCATATCACCCAGTCTCCCTTCTTAGCCTCTGCCACTCCCAACTGATATGCCATCATGCTACAGGAAGGAATCTTATTCTTAAGATATAGTTTCCCCTTGGGATGCCTGGGTGGCTCAGTTGGTTGAGCGGCTGCCTTCGGCTCAGGTCATGATCCCAGCGTCCTGGGATCGAGTCCCGCATCGGGCTCCTTGCTCGGCGGGGGGCCTGCTTCTCCCTCTGCCTCTGTCTGCCTATGCTCACTCTCTCTTTCTCTCTCTAACAAATAAATAAATAAAAATCTTAAAAAAAAAAAGATATAGTTTCCCCATAACCCATGGGAATAGGTAATAGAACAGTGCTTATCAGGGGCTGAAGGGTAGGAGAATGGGGAGATACTGGTCAAAAGGTCCAAATTTTTAACTGTAGGATGAACACATTCTGGGAATCTAATCTACAGCATGCTATCATGACCAATACTGTATTATATACTTGAAAATTGTCAAGAGAGCAATCTTTAACATTATTGCTATAAAAATGGCAATTACATGAGGAGATGGAAGTATTAACTAACTCTATGGTGAGGAACATTTCACAATATATATATGTATCATCATCATATTGCACACCTTAAACTTAAATATGACATATATCAATAATATCTCAGTTACTCAGTTATTCAGTTACTTTCCTTGTTCATGAGGCTCTGTGTTGTCTGACCCATCACACATAAATACCATAGCCTGACATTGCAAACTTTGGATCAATCTCTGTAGCCTTCACTATTATAACTCATGTCTGTCAATCCAGTCTGTGTGTTGTTTGTCCCAGCACATGGTTGACTCATTTCTTTCTTTGCATATATTATGTCTCCCACCTCTCTCTGACAGATTATGCCTTACTTCCCTTAAGGTTCATTTAAAAATTCACCTCCTGCAGAATCTTTTTTCTGTCCTAGCACAATTCTATTTTATCTCTTTAATGCATCAACACTTATGTAATCCTGGGCAAAAGGGTTTGGGAATACTGGAAGACAAAACTGGATGGGAAGAGTGTCTGGCACATAGCAGGTGCTATTTTTAAGCCCCTTCTATGTAAATGACTAATACTAAATATTATGCATCATAGAAACAACAACAAAATGATACATGCATTCTTTTCCATTAATAAGCCCAATTCATGGTATCCTAAAGTCAGAAGGAGAAAAAGAGATTATCTGGTCCCATCATCTCATTTTCAGAGTGAGCTAACGGAAACATGATGACATTAACTTAATTGTCTGAGGTCACATTTGTGGCTGAGCTGGAACAAAAGTACAGGCTGCTTGATTCTTAACCCAGTGCACTTTTCACTTCCCCAGGCTAGCTGTCTCAGTCACCAGTTGTCCATGTGAACAAATTGCCACCCACGCCATTACATGAGAGTTGCCAGATGATAAGAACTTGAGGTTTTCATAAAAGGGTGGAGAACACTTTGGGCTGTGACATTCAGAAGGAGCTAGGTACAGTAAAGACTCAAATCAAAGGACTGGTAAGATCTAGAAAGGTGGAAGTTGTGATGTGAGGTAGGACTGTCATTTAATTGGGCAGAAATCAAAAGAAGCAAGTGTTGGGAAAGAAAAGAGTATAAGATGTGTTCAGCAGGAGATGCACAGACAACCTGGTGGAAGATTAAGAAATAAGACTAAAAGCAGCCTGTCCTGTCTGTGTGCCTTGGGCACCTCCTAACGTGTCAGGAAATGATGCTTTCATTTCTCTCATCAGAATTTATAACAGGAATCCTGAAAAGAGCTCTATAATGGTGGCACAAAACATTTTCTAAAGGCAGAAGAGGAGGAGTCAGTTTACTTCACACTTCTGCTCACAAAAGGGCCTGCTGTGTTTGTTTTATTTTCCAAGAACCAGAGGTGGGCTTCCCCATACCACTCCTAATGTGGCCGCCACACACTCTTTTCTCTTACTTCGAATACTCACCTGAGGTCCTTGCAGCTATTTTAGGGACTTCAGGTAAAGGGGCCTTCCTGGGTAATGCCAAGGCTTCTCGTAGTCTTAAAATTAGCTGCAGGTTGCAACTTTTAGGATGCAGTGCCCACTGGTAATTAAATTCTGATAATAGCCAAGAATGGAAGCATTCCAGGAAAGCAAACTCTGCAGAGGTGAACCACGTATGGGCATTGCAAGTGTGACCTGTCGCACGTTCATTTGGCAGGCACCTTGGGGCTCCATGACTGCCATGAGCATGAATGCATGGGCACTGAGGGATGCTATCAAGGATACCAGATGTTGTCAATTTGCAGTGGTCTCCTGTCAGCAGGGAAATCCTGAGGCGATCCAAAATCATTTATCTACACGCGCCTCAAAGCCAATGTGAGAAATTCATTTCCAAAGTGGGAAATGTCTATTCTGTGTCGTTGTTCCCAGACAAAACCCCTTCTTGTATAATACCAGATGA
>ML094975.1:9238-32395 GCA_003697995.1 Taxidea taxus jeffersonii
CTTCTTTATCCATTCATCTGTTGATGGACATCTAGGTTCTTTCCATAGTTTGGCTATTGTGGACATTTCTGCTATAAACATTCGGGTGCACGTGCCCCTTCGGATCACTACATTTGTATCTTTAGGATAAATACCCAGTAGTGCAATTGCTGGGTCATAAGGTAGCTCTATTTTCAACTTTTTGTGGAACCTCCATGCTGTTTTCCAGTGTGGTGGCACCTTCTCTCTGAAACATCTACTTACAGACAGACAAACAGACACACACACGCACACATGCACACACACACACACACACACACATACAACTGACTGCTGTGGGGCAGTCCGAGTCCCATGTGATCCAGGCTCAGCAGTTTACAGAATGATTATTTCCTTACCCTTACTCATGAACAATATTAAATGAACATTCCCAGAATTTTCTTAGAAACTTAATGTATCAGAAGCTTCCAACCTTAGCCCCAAGTGTGTTCCCTTCAGTTGCGCAGATTCCACCACTCCCCGAGGATAACTTAGAACCCTTCTCTGTCTTCCCATAATGCCTTGGATGTATTGTTATCAGTCCATTCACCCAACAAATAATCATGGAACTCCTCTAATATATGCCAGCCACTGTATTACTCCATGGAATCTCTGTCACTCCAATTACTACTAACTTTTTTTTCCTTTTTAGTGATCAGTTTCAATGTAACTGTAGCTCTCACTAGGATGAGTGCCTTGTGGGGCACCTGGGTGGCTCAGCTGGTTAAGCGTCTGCCTTCTGCTCAGGTCATGATCCCAGGGTCCTGGGATCAAGCCCCACATCTGGCTCCTTACTCAGTAGGGGGCCTGCTTCTCCCTCTCCTTCTGCCTGCTGCTTCCCCTGCTTGTGCTCTCTCGCTCTCTCTCTCTCTCTAATAAATAAATAAAATCTTTGAGTGCCTTGTAAGAAGGCACCCTGCATTACTCACTATTCTATACCCAGGGCTTAGCCACATATGGGCACACCTCTTGAGTAGGCTATCAATGAACACTGGATATTGGATGAAAAATTTCACGAGGTATCCATTGCATGTAAAAAATTAGGAAGACAAAGAGGAGATGAAGCAGAAACTAAATGGAATGTAAACCCCACTGAGGGTAAAGAGATGATGCCACATGGAAGGTGGGGTACCGAAAAGGGAAGCTCTTAAAATACCCACAAACACCCTTGGCAAAATAAACCAGGGTCTGTACACTCAGATAAGAGTATGTCTTAAGTAGGATGGCAAAATAACATCCAGCCCTATAACAGGAGCCCTCTCTTCTTAGCCTCAGGTCTGTTGTGTGGGTGGGGTGTGGGGGAGGGTCTGCCTGTCCATACTGTATGCAACACAATCCCCTGGAATGTCAGGGACATTAGAAGTGAGAAGTGAAATCCTTCCTTTTAGGAATGGACACCGTCTACTAGGATTCACTGTGCTGTCTTGCCTGTCTCTCGAAGTATTAGAAGTTCTGAGTCCCCAAAACCTACCCAGGAGGAGTGTTGCTACTCCAGACCTCCATTCTTCCTCACCACGTGCACACGTTTGAAGGGCCAGCTTTGGCCTCCAGTTGCCCTATAGCTATAGCGGATTTTATCTGTGAATTCTGTTGACAGGACCCACCCAGCATTCTGCAAGTTCCACTCATTTACCAGACAATGCTGCCTTTGTTATCAGACAGGGGACCTTCTGCAGAGGCCCAGCAAGCCAAGTACGGACACCAGCTTCAAGGAGGGCAAAATGGATTTTATTGCAGGGCGTCAAGCAAGGAGACAGGAAAACATTTCTCAAATCCAACTTCCCAAACGGCTGAGATTCAGTGTATAGCAGGTCAGGATGCCAAGGGGTATGTAGGGTTGAATGGAATATCCTGATTGCACATAGGGACAAAGGGAGGTGTCCTCCTTTCTGAGCATGTGCATTCGAGACTCATGCCTCTTCGTGGGACACACGTTCAGAAAATGGTGGCGGAAGCATGATGAACGGGGAGAGATCTCGGGGTGCGTTTGTCACAGAGGTTACTCTCATTCAGTCTTGGTCCCCTCCACGCAGCTGCAAGAATTCTTCCCCATTTAGTTCCAGTCTTAGCTAGTCTCATCCCTGCTTGGTCACCTACTGCAAAACAGACTCAGAACTCACTCAAATTAGCCAGAGTTTCCTTAGGGGAGGATGATCAAACGTCTGTTGATGTGTCGGTTTCAGTTTCAGTTGGTCACTTTTTGTTGTGGTGGTTTTGTTTTGTTTTGTTTTTCTGGACAAGGAGCCTGAATTGTCTCTTGGTCCCTGGTATAGTGTTCTGGGATCATGCAGGCCTTCGGACTTGACCTTGGGCTGCAGAGGGCAGCAGGGAGCAGCTCCTCCTTTCTTTATGCTGCTACTGATTACTGGTAAATAAAAGCATAGTTTTCATGAACAAAGCAGCTTTTCTAAATTGGGTTTCACACTCCATCATTCATCTCAGAATAACTCTACAAGCTGAGTATGGCTCTTTGTTTAAAAAAAACAAGAGGGAGGGAGGGGGAGGGAGAGGGACCCTGTACAAAAACAGTAGATGGAGGAATTAAGACTTGCTTCAAGGTCCAAGGTTATCACTAATTGATATTATGGATATCCAGTGGTGTTTCTTGAGTTTTCCTTCCTGAGAAGCAAATCTGTTCCTCAGCAACACAAGAGCAGCAGCTGGAGTCCATGGCCAGCCTGGTGGCAGGCACTATCTCATCACAACACCCCTGGGAACCCTAGAGCTACTTTTGATGGCACGGCGGGCAGGAAGGAGAGAGGTGAGACTGTGGACAGGACACAAAGCTGAGAGGGACTTATGGAGACTAGCCAACAGCCGTACCTTCGTTTCAGTGAGGGAGAGGCAGTGGTGGTGTCAGTGGCACGATGTCAACCCTTCCTGGCCACTGCAACCTGGGACAGAGTGAGATTTTCAGGGACTTGTGAGTCCCTATGTCAAAAGGGACACAGTGCCCTGTGTCACCTCCTGTAACAGCTGTGTCAGATGGCCAGGGTGGCATCTTAAGGGGCCGGTGTACTTCCTCCTGACCACAAAACAGTCCTGGAATACAATCACCACACTCACAGGCAACAGCCCTGGCAAGATGGCACCAACCATCTCTTTCACCTGGCCCTTGCTACATTGTATAAATCGGGTTTTCTGTTTTCACTGAACACTCTCTCACATGATTTCTGACCACAGCCCCGGTTTTGTTTTGCTTTTTCCCTCTCAACTTTTAGTCACAAGTCTCGAGGCCAATCAAAGTTGCTTTCCTGTCTTTAGTCCAATAGCCAAACAGTCTGTGAGAACCACACCCCTGGATACAATCTGCCTATTTAGCTACTTGACTCCTGTTTCATATTCCAGTGACCTCATTGCCCCAGGACACCACCCTACCTCATACCATTTATGGCTTCTAGCCTGTCTGCATGGATTGGACTCTTTGTTCCTTTTATGTATTTATTTATTGGAGGTGCACTTTGTCACATGTTACTGTATCTATTTAAGACTTTATTTGTTTCGGGGGGAGGGGGAGCATGAGCAGGGGGAGGGGCCGAGGGAGAGGGAGAGAGAAAAACAGACTCCCTGCTGAGTGTGGAGCCATGTGCGGGTCTCCCTCTTAGGACCCTGAAATCACGACTTGAGCCAAAGTCGGATGCTGAATGGACTGAGCCACCACCCGGGCACCCCCAACAATACATTTATTATACATCTTGCATAGATGCTTGACAGTAACTTGTGTTATAAATTGCTGGCTTCAGGGTTCAGAAGTTCTCCATTAAGTCAAGTTTGTTCCCGTGTTCAAAACTTCTACTAAATTCTTATTAAGTTGTTGGCTGTTTGGGCCATCAACTGCCAAGCAACATGTTAAAATAGTCCACTGTTTTACTGGATTTGTCCATCTCTGCTTGCAATTCTTTCAATTTTTGCTTTCTGTATTTTGAGGCTGTGTTACAACGAAGTTTCTGGGGCAAGTTCCAATCTGGGACAGCAGCCCGGAGTCATTGTTGCACTCCCTCCTGACCACAGAACGCACCCCGTGAACACAGTCACTCAAGATGTCGTCTCTAAAATCCTGTCTTGGCATGAAACGCACTTACTGTAAGATGAATTCACCCCTGTGGGTATTGTGAACCACACCTATCACAGAAAAACACTTTTACTATCCAGATTTTATAGTTCCACGGTAGACTAACTCACGTGGTTTCTGACCATACTCCTATTTTTCCTCCCAACTTTTAATGACTAGTTGCAAGGTCCTTCAAGTTTGTCTTCCCATCTAGTCTGACAGCCACCAAGACCATGTGGTCCATATTTTTAAAGAGTATCTACGTATCTACATTGCTTTACCACCTGCAAGTAGAAGCACTCACCCAACTAACTGCCTTGCCAATGACAAACATTTGAAAATGGAACGTGCTTTTCCTTACATGTCAGGACAAGGAAAATTTCCTTTTCCTTCTTCTACTGTATGGCACCCTAGCTCCGGCACTTACAGCTTTCATTTTCTCCACACCCCTGCTATCCCTGGCATTGCCGATACCTCGGTGCCTTCGTCAGGACTGGTGATGCCTTTGGCTCTACCGGTGGTGTGTCTTAGAAGGCAGCTGGAGGTCAACTTAGTGGTGCCCTTCCAGAAGGAGAAAGAATCATCCCAGTTGAACTCCCATCTCCATTTTTCTTACCCTACCCCAAAAGGTCTTTCTGCAATATAGCTCTTAAAGTCCACCAACTCTCTCCTTTTAGGTACTGTCTTTTGTTCCTGGCCCACTCCTCATCCCCTTATTTTGATAGCCAGCTGCCTTGAGTCCATCTAAAACAATAGGTGCGAGTGCAAAGGCCAGTGCTTATTTTGATAGCTCTGCCTGGCCTGACAATGGAAAGGCTCTCGATGACAGTTTCATCTCCAGCCATTTGCAGGTACAGATCTTCCAATCTTGTGAGGACCCCAATTCCTGGTCTGTGAGAGTGTCTAAGGCTGTGAATATCTGAGCAACGAGAAGTTCCCTGGTTTAAAAAAAAAAAGTCAAATAATTCTAACACACCATGTGCATAGTATACATAATTATGAGGTTTTTTTTTTATTTAAAGGCAATCAACGTGCCCAAAGTATTCAATAAAGCGAATTACCTAAGTGCTTTCTCTGGTAAAAGGCCAGTTGTATTTCTTAAGACCCTATTCCTATTCAGTTGTTATGTATGGGTTTGGCCATCATCGTGAGCCTACCCTTCCATTTTACTGTTGTCTATTGACCTCCTGGTCAGGCCTCCACATTCACTAAGGTCCAGCATCCCTGTGGATGACCCGCCTTACCTTCAAACCTCTGGGTTACATACAGACTGCTATCCTTGCAGATTCATGGTCTCTCCTTTTAGCTGTTCCCTGAAAACGTCCCTCCACCTCCTTTAGATCGGTTCTTCCTTTCCTCTGAGCTGCTATGCGGGACTTCTAAGACATTCTTCTCAAGACAAGACTTGAGCACATTCCCTCTTGCTCTCAGCTGCCTTCTTGTGTTTCACAGAGAAAACAGAAAGCTTCTGGAGGGAACACCTCCATTTCCTCTTCCTGCTGACTGTCTCCATTCGGTTTCTCTGGAGATACACCCAGCTCACTGTCCAGGACAGTCTTTTCTATAAGGCCAATTCACCAGCCAGCACATTTAAGTCTCTCCCAACCTAAAATAATAATTTAAAAAGTCCCTGAGGTTCCTCAGAAAATTAAAAATAGAATCTCACTTCTTGGTGTAAATCCAAAAGAACTGAAAATGGGGTGTTGAAGTGATATTTTCATACCCATGTTCATAGCAACATTACTCATGATAGCCAAAAGGTACAAGCAACACAAATACTCATGGATGGGTGAATGGATAAACAAATAAACACAATGTGGTATATATATATATATATGTATATATATATACATATATATATATATGAATATTATTCAGTCCTAAAAATAAAGGAAATACTCTCACCTGGCAGTAACATAAATGAACCTTGAGAACATTATACTAAGTGAAATAAGCCGGTCACAGAAAGACAAATACTATATGATTGCACTTGTACGAGGGTATCTAAAATAGTAAAATTCATAGAAACAGAAAGGTGGTCGTTGCCAGGAGTTGGGGGGAGAGGGAAATGGGAAGTTGTTTAATGGGTGTAGTTTTTCTGTTCTGCGAGGCGAACTATCCACAGCAGTCTGGATATACTTAACACTATTGAACTGTATGCTTAGAAATGGTCGAGAGGGTAAATTTTTCTGTTATGTGTATCTCACCACAATTTTTAAAAAGTCCCTGGACCTTGTGTCTCTTTCTAGCTTCAACTCTTTGGAAGAGTTCTCTATGGTCATTGCCACCTCTTCTTTAACTTCCACTCTCTTCTCAACCCACTGCCACCAGACTCCTGCCCTCACCATTCCACTAAAACTGCTCTTGCTAAGGTTGTCAATGACCTCTTGATATTGTGGGCTTCAAGTACTCAACCCAGGATTTTGGACACGATTCACCTTTCCCCCTCTTTCTCTGTTTTACTCTTTTTCCCTGCCTTTTTTCTTCTTCACGGATAGTTCTTTCTTTGGCCTGTTGATCTTCGTGTCTTCATAGTTCTTCATAGTTTCCTTTGAACAGCTCAATCCAACATAAAGACATAGCTATCAGATTTATATCTCTGATCAGATGTCTTTCTTACTAGTCCACTCCATCTGTCTGTCCCATAGGCTCTTCAAACTCAACTCTTCAAATTCTACTCATCATCCCCCCTCTTGTTTTGGGGGGTTATGTTTTTGTTTTTGCTTTTGGCTTAATGCATGCATTCCCAAATCTTATTCTGAAATTTGGGACTCATACTGGAATCCTGTTTCTTCTTTATTTCCCATATCCAATTAGTGAAAAAGTTCTATGGATTCTTTTTTCCCCTATTAATTCACAAAATCATCTGAACTGCTATTGCCTTGGCTTAGGTTTTAATTCCTATTCATCTCATAGCCTTCAATTTGGTCTCTCTGCTTCTGAAATTGCCTTCTTCAAATGTATCTTGTGTGTTGTGTTTCATTGATCTTCTTAAGACTTAAGCTGAATCAGGCAGCTGTCTACTTGAAGCTCCCTATCAGCTTACCATTGCTTTTAGGTTAAAGTGTCAAATTTCTAATATTCAGTATAGATAGTTCAACTTTTCCATCAAAATCGTAAATGGCTACACACATACTGCTTTTTTTTGGGTGGGGGGAGATTTGCTTCAGGGTCCCATGGTGTTTAGTTCTCCAGTGCTTTTGTACATGCACTCTCCTCTCTCTGGAGTGTCCTTCCCTGCCTTCGTTGCCTGCTTTTCTGTTTGCCCTTCCTGACTCCGTTTTGTAACCCCTATTTGTGTTCCCATAATACATGATGCTATTTCGTGATGACTACTTTATATGCTATCTCACTGTATGTATTTCTTCCAAAATGGGGACTAAATTCTTCATCCCTCTACTCCATTGCCTAGCACCAGGCTTGTTTGTGATTTACTCCTTATTTGGAGTATTGGGGTATGTGTGTGTATTGGTGTATGAGCCTGCTTGCACAAATGGAGAGCGTGAATCCGAATCTCTGCTGAGCACTCAGCGCAGTGGGCACGCGAAAGCTTTAACTAAAGCTTTTCGCATGATCACCACCGATACTAAGGAGCATTAAACTATCTGTGACGTCCGAAGCATCCCAGACTGTGCAGCAGCGCAACACCTTTGCGGGAGCGCAGGGTGAATGAGGAGGGGCCAAGAACAACTGCCTCCAGGCTATGGAGGTTGCGCGCAGGCGCACCCGGAAAGAAAGCCTCTCTTACTCTGCCCTCCCTTTCCAACCAGCTGCTGGCGGAGCTTGCAAATAGTCATTTCCGGGAATCAGGCGCTTGCTTTGTGGGGTGCAACATGGAGACGACCAGTGGAACTGCTGAGCCGGTGAGACGCTGCTCTGGGGTTGGGTGGTTGGGGAAGCCGAGCGGGGTCGAGATTTGTTTGAACACCATCTCTCCTCCTTCTTGTTACCTTCCCAGGTTTCCGGGGAACTGGCGTCTGTGGCACATGCTCTTTCTCTCCCAGCCGAGTCTTATGGCAATGATGTGAGTATGACTCACCCCCAGCTCCCACTCATTCAGCTAGCCTGGTATGTCTGCAGGGCCTGCCACGAAATTGTAACCTCCTGATGACTTCTATGAACCCCCTCCCTGCCCGACAGAAACCGAGGTTTCTCATTCATTCTAACCTTTTTGGTCCACAAACCCAGGACAGATGCCAGTGGAAGTAATTCCCAAACTTTGCTGCAATAGAATCACCTGAGAAGCTTTTATATTTCCCGTTGTCCAGGTCACAATCTATACCAATTAAATAAAAATATCGGGGAGGGGGCGGCGGTGAGAGTCAGAAACTGGTATTTTTTTTAAGATTTTATTTATTTATTTGACAGAGATCACAAGTAGGCAGAGAGGCAGGCAGAGAGAGAGAGAGGAGGAAGCAGGCTCCCCACTGAGTGAAGAGCCCTATGTGGGGCTCGATCCCAGGACCCTGGGATCATGACCTGAGCTGAAAGCAGAGGCTTTAACCCATTGAGCCACCCAGGTGTCCCGAAACTGGTATTTTTTAAAGGTTCCTGAATGATTTCATTATTCAGTAAAGTGGCACCGAATTATGATATGTCTTGTTTAGATTCTTAAGAAGAAAGCATATGATATTTTTGAGATACAAGACACAGAGACATGAGAATAGTAACACTCAAATAAAAATGTGATTGATGTATGTTAGGTTAAGGTATAAGATCCAAAGGAGTTTAGCTGAAGAAGAAACCCCTAAGAGCTGAGACAGCAGTATAGGAAGACTTCACTGAGAAAGTGAATCTCTAACTGAATCCTCAAAGTATAGATGGACACAGGACATGGAATAAGGCATGGAGGTGAAAATGCAAATGGCTTTGCTGGGGTCAGTGAAATAGATCCATCTGGCTAGAGTGGGAGATTTTAATGGAACAGGAGATAGGTACTTGGTAAGGCTTATTTAATAATCTAGCCTGTTTCACAATACTGATTCAATTTTAAGGGTTATGGATGGGGAATTGGCTATCTTTTTTGGGGGGAGGAATTGGCTATCTTATAAACACAAATCTTAAAAACACAGATTATAACATGTTAGACTATTCAAAGTGAAGGGTATTTCACTTCATTTATCTTATTTTGTTTTCGCAACAACTCAGTGATACATGTGAGTATATTGTATCAGTTTTACAATGGTTTAATTGAATCCTGAGAAGGCACTCTATCTACTGCTTTATGTAGTCTCTCACACTTCACTAGCTGCTGGAAAAAGAGCCAGTGGCTTATGCTGTTGATTAGTTTGTATAGGCAGCTTCTTTTGGTGGGTAGTTTCCTTCATTAAGGACAAAAGTTTTCTATTTTCCAAACCTATTAGTCCAGTTTTTATTCTTTGACAGTAGTGTTATTGACATTACCTAGACATCCACAGACATCTTTAATTTGTTCTTTAGTAGCAGAATTGGGAGATTCTGACCTGACATTCTTCACTCCTTTGCAGCCTGATATTGAGATGGCTTGGGCCATGAAAGCAATGCAGCATGCCGAAGTCTACTATAAGGTGAGTTGTCTGTTTTCATTATTAAGCAGAATTAAACATGGAATTGTAGTGTTTGGTTTTTTGCTAATCACTATTCTCAGCAAGTTAAAACATATGTATTTTGGAGATAATTTTTATTACTGTAAGATTTTACCCACAGAGAACGAGGGGGTGGAAGTGAATTTTGTTTTGACAATGAGGAGTTGTACTTCTTTGCCCAGTGTTCTGCTGCTAACTAGCAATATGATTCTGTAGTAGGCAATTAATAAATGTTTGATGACTGAATGAACAATTTACAGAGGGCAATAGCCAGGAAGTACTAGGCCCAAAAGGGTTTGAACTGATGGCAAGGACTGTAGTATATCATGGCCTTTGAAAGCTATGTCATGATTTCATCTGGGACCTTGTCTGCCTGTACTTCCTAATAACTCTTCTGCCCTTAGAACCATAAATTCTGGGGAAAGGGTTATAGAAGTGTAGTAAATTAGAGACTAGTTTCTCTTATGTTGTCCTGTGTCTGGCAGCTGATTTCATCAGTTGACCCACAGTTCCTGAAACTCACCAAAGTGGATGACCAAATCTATTCTGAGTTTCGGGAAAATTTTGAGAAACTGAGGATAGATGTGTTGGATCCAGAAGAGCTCAAATCAGAATCAGCTAAAGAGGTAAGAATTCTCTCAAATATTACATAGCATCAGACTAACAATTATTGATTGTGAAAACATTTTTATACATCTAAACTTTTTTCAATATGTTTTAAGGAAATACATAAAGAACCAAGGCTTTTATGTAGTTATAATCAGCTAATAAGTAAGTTATGAAGTTAAATATTTTTCTGGTATTTGAGTTTTTTATGTACATTGGATCTTTCATCCCTTCCTACCCAGGCCTTTCAGGGGAGAAGGAACAAATTTACTTATGTTAGTAGTTTAGCTTGGATGGAGAGTTGGCAAATTAGCCAAAAAAAAGTCTTGAATGGAGAATTGGCAAATAGGATACAGAGAGGTGTTTGAATTCTCCGGATTTAAGTTCACATTATCATAGGCATGGATAACTAGGAGAACTTAGGTTTCCCATTGCTTACCTGATTATCATACTTTTACAGTGTGCTAAAACTCTTACAGTGGGGAAAATACTTCCCTGAGAGTAGGTCCTTGGTTTGTGATATATGTGACCTTTTAACATTGTTACTGTTAACTGTTAACTCTCTTACTGATCTTGGCAAAAGTACTTCTAACAATGGACTTCTTTCTTAAAATTTAACTTTGTGACCTTGCCACATTCCTACTGCCTTTGTCTCATTTGTGCTTCAGTGGGGGTGAATAACTATTTTGGGCCGAGTTAACCAATAACTTAAAAACAAAACAGTATATTTAAGAAGTCAAATTTTAATTCTGTAGCCAAGGATTTAAATATTTGTCAAGTTAAAATATTGTTCGTGTTGAGAAATACCAGTCTAAAGACAATAGATAGCATAGAAACTCAGTGCTAGTGAAAGTAGAAATCAGCTCAGTCCTAGTCTCTTTCACTATGGGTACTTTACTTACTGAAGAAGTGGAGTCCCTTCTCCTGGCCTGACTTCACCAGCCTCCTGCATTTGTCAGCTAAGGTTTTTTTTTTTTTTGCCTTTATAGAAGTGGAGGCCATTCTGCTTGAAGTTTGACGGGATTGTAGAAGACTTCAACTATGGTACTTTGTTGCGACTGGATTGTTCCCAGGGCTACACTGAGGAAAACACCATCTTTGGTGAGATTCTTGCCTCTGGAGTGGTTTCTGTATAAGCAGATTGAGGTATCTAGTTTTACTGATGAATTAGTGACATGAATAGTTTGGGGATTATTTTGTTTGTTACATATTTAAAGATCATGTTACTTTTCATTGAATAACTATGAAATAAGGTGGTTAACTATGAAATAAGGTGGTTAAGTATTTTCAGCCTCATTTAACAAGATTAGAATTCCACATCTCTGAGGTTTATGACTGTACTGGAATGCTTTGACTATTAGTTCAGCTTTGTTAATAGAATTCTAGTAGGTTTTGAAAAGTAATTGTTACTAGGACAATAATCCATTCTATTCACCTTTCAGCCCCCAGGATACAATTTTTGGCAATTGAAATTGCTCGGAACCGAGAAGGCTATAACAAAGAAGTTTACACCAGTGTTCATGACAAAGAAGAAGAGAAAGAAGGCAACCATGGAAGAGAGAAAGGAACTGACAGTGGATGGGCAGAAGAGAAAGGAGCCATCAGAGAAAGAGAAAAAACAAAAACCAACAAAGGAGAAGAAAAAGAGAAAAGAGCCAACAAAGAAATCAGCAAGAGTGGTGAAACAGCTATGTAAGGTATACAAGGAGTAGCACCCTGGAAGCTATGACCCAACTATGTCTACAGATACTACGATGCTACCTGTGCAGACCCCTGTGGTTAAATGTATATCTTTGTGCAATTGAAAGACATAAAGAAGTACATCTTTCTAGCCTAGTAATCAAGAGCTACTTTTGTTGTTCTCTTGTATGAACCAGCTTAGAGACTATTAGGGTCTTAGTTGAGCATTTCTTGGTATAGTGTTTCTTGGTTCTCACTACTGGTCAAGTAAGAAATTTTACAAATAAATTTCTTTTGGTTCTTATGACTATATCTATAATTGACTTTTAAAAGATATTTCCAATTATTTGACACTACAGATTTTTTTCAGGTATATAATCTTTTTGTCATGTCTAACAAAATGATTTTTGCCTGTTTTTAAATGCTTATCATTGTTTCCTGCAGTAAAGTTTCCTCAAACCTGTTAAGTTGTATATGGTTTGGGGATTAGAAGTCCCTATGTAAGGATTAATTCCTGCTGTTTGAGTCAGTATCGCTTTCTGATTTTCTTTGATATATCTGGCAAATATTTGATGAATATTCACTGTCAGACCAGTGAATGCAGCCCAATTCACATTAGAAGAGCAGGAAACTGGACCTGCTTCAGTACCTGCTTCTCTTCTGGTACCCAGGTTGTTACCTGAAAGCTAGCAGAAATTAATAATTAAATATAAAGCCTGGTAGAGTAACTTCCCTTTTATAATGCTATGGACAAGAGTATACATTTACATAGTAACATAAAATGAACATTTTTAAATGATACATTGTCAGACTCCAAAAATAGACCAGTTAATTTTATATGGATAGAGGGTTTTCTTCTCATCTAGTGGCTTTTAGGAGTGTATGTTTCCGTTATCTTTACATATGTATAAATGTTTGTGCATGTCCCAATAGACCTACTGACCTTGATTGCTAAAACTAGTTAGAGGAAGCCACAATGTTTATAGTGTATACAGTAAAATCTCTTAAAACTCTAACCACAACATGATCATTCAAGAAAGGATTTAGCAGAGCAGAGAAGGGGGAGAAATGAGGCTTTTTCCCCTGGTGGATATAGAAGAAAAATAAAAGTTAAACTTAATTGATGAATTATTTTCTAGGCAAGAGCTGAACTAGAGATACCTATAGCTTGCAATGGCAGTTATACACAAAGCAAATAGGTTTCTCGATGGATTCTTTTTAGTCAATTCTTAAAAATATTTAAAACATTTGTTAGACTTCTCATTTTATAGAAGATAGGCCTTTAAATGAGTAGGAGAGTGTTAAATACTTCATACTAGACAGACTTTTAAAAATCAAGAACTTCCTTCGCTGTATTGACTTTGTGTAGTTCATACATTCTTTTTTTTTTAAAGATTTTATTTACTTATTTGACAGAGAGAGACCACAAGTAGGCAGAGAGAGAAGGGGAGGCAGGCTCACCGCTGACCAGAGAGCTTGATGCGGGGCTCTATCCCAGGACCCTGAGACCATGACCTGAGCCGAAGGCAGAGGCTTAACCCACTGAGCCACCCAGGTGCCCCTATACATTCTTAAATATCCATGAACATGTGTCTGTACACATTGCCTGAGAGACTAGGGAAGAATAAAGATTACTGGCTGCATACAATTCTGCCTGTGGTAGCCTTTTCCAGATTGCTCACCAGCAAAACTTGCTTAATTACTTCTCTCTGATTTTATGGAGAATAAGAAATAAATCATTGAAAGATTACTTTAAAGTGAGAGGCATCTCTGTCCAAGAACTAGGAAATACAAATTGAGCAAAGGGAAGGGAATAAGAACACAGAACACTTTAGCAGCATTGTAAAGCTAGGAATCCAAGACAGTATCCAAGGTCAAAGGGGAGAGTGGGCAGAATTCTCAAGGTGGCCTCAAGATTTCCACCCTTGGCATACATGCTCTGTATAATTCCCTCCTGTTGGTATGGGCAAGCCTTGTGAATATGAGGGGATTATATTCCTTCATTTAAGTTATAACCATTTAATTTAGAGTTAATAAAAAACGGAGATTATCCTGGGTGGGTATGGCCTAATCAGGTGAATCCCTAAGTGGGAAAAGCAGCAGCAGATGTTCACCTGTTGGCCTTAAGAAAGCAAAAAGATGTGTTATGAGACAAGGGAGCCATGTGGCAAGGACCTCAGGGTAGCCGCTGAGAGCTGAGAATGCTCCCAGGCTGAGAGCCAGCAAAAAAACGGGGATTTCACTCTAGTTGAAAGGAACTAAATTCTACCAATAACCAGCAAGTTTGGAAGAGGACTTCAAGTCTCAGATGAGCTTACAGTTCTGGCTGATACCATGATTTTGGTCCTGTGAGACCCTGAGCAGAGGACCAAGTTAAGCTATATCTGGACTCTTGACCCATAGGACTCTGAGATAGTAATGGGTATTGTGTTAAGCTACTAATTATGTGGTAATTTGTTATGGAACAGTAGAAAATGGCTACAGACTCTGGTACTGGAAGTGGAGTTCTGCTATATCAAGTACCTAAAATGTGGGAGTGGTTTTAGAATCAGGTGGTAGGTGAAGACTAGAAGAATTTTGAGGACCATGATAGGGAAAGCCTAAATTGCCTTAAACAGGCTGTCAGTAGTAATATGGACTTTAAGGATGCTGTAGGCGAGGGCTCAAAAGGAAGTAAGGAACATGCTTTTGGAAACTAGAAGAAAGGATATCCTCTTAGTAGGTGGTGGCATTATGGTTAGAGGCCCAGAAGTTTGGGATTTGAGTCTTTACTCTAAATTATTTGGGAGATGTTATCAAGCCAGGCTTGACATAGTATGTAAACATCTATGATTTATTCAGAGTGTGGTACAATTCCAATTATTTATCTCCATGACATCTTTTGGAGGCAGGGAAAGGGCACAGACTAATTTTGGCATTTACAGAAGGGAAAATTGCAGTCATTTTGAAGTTTTAGGCCACTGAATTTGTGGTAATTTGTTACAACAGCAATAGGAAACCAATAAAGAAGGTATACTGAGCCCTGTTTAAAGGTTGAGACATTTACTACACTGTCATTTTTTACTTTGAAACTATAGTTTAAACAAAGATGTTGTGCCAAATAATTGAGACATGAACTGCACTCAAAGCAAGCTTCAATGATTCTCAACCATTTTGAACTTATTCTTCTAAGGAATTCCTGTAGCTGAGTCTGTGTGTTAGGTGCCATTCATATAATTGGGAATTCTCTGAATTTACTTAAAGGTAACAACAGTACAGGGCTTAGTAATGAGTATGTGCTCATGTTAAGCGTACAGTAGTATTAATAGAACTCGACAGTAACTTCATCAATTATTTGGACCTTAGACAAAATATTTTTCTGGACAGGTGTATTTTATCATTGATGTTTATTTTTTTATTTTTTTTAAAGATTTTATTTATTTATTTGGCAGACAGAGATCACAAGTAGGCAGAGAGGCAGGAAGAGAGAGAGGGAGAAGCAGGCTCCCCGCTGAGCAGAGACCCCGATGTGGGGCTCCATCCCAGGACCCTGTGATCATGACCTGAGCCGAAGGTAGAGGCTTTAACCCACTGAGCCACCCAGGTGCCCCTTATTGATGTTGTTTAAAATTGTCAGAGCATGGTGATAATTCAAACAGACCAGATTTTTGTTGGTTTTATCGCTGTTTTTAAATTTTCTACAGATAATACAGTTCTTTTCTTTTAAAATTTAATTTTATATTTTCAGTGCCAAGATTCATTGTTAATGTACCACACCCAGTGCTCCATGCAATGCAGTTCTTTCTGCTTGCACACAATGTGGATGATTCTCACTATCCCACATTGGCACACAATTGTTTTCATACATATTCTTATTCAGATACATAGTCAATTTCTTAGGGGCACCTGGGTGGCTCAGTTGATTAAGCGTCTGCCTTCAGCTTGGGTCATGATCCCAGGGTCCTGGTACTGAGTCCAGCCTCAGGCTCCCTGCTCAGGGGGGAGTCTGCCTCTCCCCCTCCTTTCCGCTTGTGCTCTCTCACGCTATCTCCATCTCTCTCAAATAAAATATTTTAAAATATTTTAATATTTTATATTATTTTAATATTTTAAATATTAAAATATTTTAATTTAATTTAAATAAAAATATTTTTTAAATTGTCAGTAAATATTTTAAAAATTAATGATTCACAATTAAGGAAGGCATGCACATATGTTATGTGACTGCCCATTTCCCCATGCCTACATGTTTTTAATCTAGAATTATAGAAGCTTTACAGATCAACATGATGGTGGTCTCTTGAATTGTACTACTTTCACATGATGGCCATTTATATGACTGGCTAGCTTTAAATTTTCCCTACTCAGGATTTCTCTGATTTCCCCAGTATAAACTGCACTTTTGGGGCACCTGGGTGGCTCAGTCCGTTAAGTGGCTAAATTGATTTCTATCAGGTCATGATCTCAGGGTCCTGGGATTGAGCCCCAGTTGGGATCTGCATTCAGTGGGGAGTCTGCTTGGGGATTCTCTATCTCCTTCTATCATACCCCCCACTTACACACACTCTCTCTAAAATAAATAAATAAATCTTTAAAATATATATATAATATATTTATTGCATTATCTTTAAGTCAGTATGTTTTTATTTTATAAAAATTGAGATTGAATTGGGATGCCTAGCTGACTCAGTCAGTGAAGCGCATGCACTCTTTTTTTTTTTAAAGATTTTATTTATTTGACAGACAGAGATCATAAGTAGGCAGAGAGGCAGGCGGGGGGGGGGAACAGGCTCCCCACTGAGCAGGGAGCCCGATGTGGGGTTCGATCCCAAGACCCTGAGATCATGACCTGAGCCGAAGGCAGAGGCTTTAACCCCCTGAGCCACCCAGGCGCCCCAAGCATGCAACTCTTGATCTCACAGTTGTGAGTTCAAGCCCCACATTGCTCAATGTGGTGGCCTCAGGCACAGAGTAGTACAGATATAATTTGGAAGCCATATGAATGAGAAGGAAGTGAAAAGTGAAAGAAGAGGAATAAGTGAGAGATATTACCAAAATTTTAAACCAGAATGATAAAGAAAAAATGGTTATGACATATATATAAATATATATATATATATATTTATATATATCCACATTGGGTATAAAGCTTACTTTAAAAAAATTGATATTGAATCATAAAGTAATTTGCCCTCCATTACATAAGTGTGGTATTAGGATTCAGACCCATATCTTTTGGTTATGAATTTTACGGTTTTTCCAGAATCCCACTCTAGATTCAGCTTCTTGCCAGAATAGAGACAAATAATTTGAGTAAGGAGTCAAAGTATTTAATAATCATTCTAGTGTGCAGTGATGTACTGAGGTAGTTTAAGCTCCTCAAATATTTGTAATTTCTCTTTTTCTTTTTCCTTCTTATCTCTGCAAAAGATTCCTTGTTGCGTATGAAACTCAGACTTATTTAAAAAGCATTACCGTGGGGCGCCTGGGTGGCTCAGTGGGTTAAGCCACTGCCTTCGGCTCGGGTCATGATCCCAGGGTCCTGGGATCGAGTCCCACATCGGGCTCTCTGCTCAGCGGGGAGCCTGCTTCCTCCTCTCTCTCTCTCTGCCTACTTGTGATCTCTCTCTGTCAAATAAATAAATAAAAAAAAATCTTAAAAAAATATAAATAAAAAGCATTACCGTGTAATCATTATAGTGTATCACTGAGTGTTCAGTTTCAAAATTATATTTAAATTTAAATTAAATTTCATTTAATTTCCTCACCTTTCTTATGAACTGAGATATATTTTATAAATCTTGTAATGTCCTGGGATCGAGCCCTGCATCGGGCTCTTTGCTCTGCATGGGGCCTGCTTCCTCCCCTCTCTCTGCCTGCCTCTCTGCCTATTTGTGATCTCTGTCTGTCAAATAAATAAATAAAATCTTTAAAAAAAATATTTCAAATCCAAGCTGTCACCTGGGCAGTTCATCTGCACTAATTGAGAATGCCACGACTCATAAGCAGTATTGCTAATGACAAGACACATTTGTTAAGGCCATCCTGAACCAGGAAATTTCACTTAGGTGAACACTTTGCCCTGGGTTGCTTGAAGATGCTAAGGATAATTGCAAAATGAAGGTGACTTTATTCATTTCGGGGTACTTTTTGTATCATATGTAGCACTATATTCCTACTGATGCAGGAGATTTTGTAAACTAAGAAAATAAGGTACTTTGTTAGAGGCATTAAAAGAATACATATTCTAATCTCTTGCACTTGGACTCTATAGTTCAAAGAATACTTTTGCATTCATTATCTCATTTAATCTTCACAATATCTACAAAGTGCACTGAAATAAGCAGGGAACAAGACAAAACTCCAATTTTATATGTGACAAATAGGAGATTCAAAATAGCTGACTTGCTTAATGTCATGTAGATAATCAATTAGAAGAGAAAAAAAAAAAAGATCAATGTCTTCTTGATCCTAGGCCACTGCCTGTATATATGTGTATTTGATGAGGTCCAAAAAGAATCTCAGATGAAATGACAAGAGAATCCAAGCACAAAAAAATCTATTTTTATCCAAAAGCATAATGTGCAAACACAACATGCTTAGTTTCTGGTCTGAGTTTATTTCTTTTGGTGATATACTTCTGCCATTCTAATCTAGCATTGGGAGGAATAATTTAAAAGCAACAAATGGATTTAAGAATTAACCATAAAAATGTGAATGATAGCAATTTTGTCAGAGACTGCTAATTACTAGCAAATACCTGTCCTCCTCCTCCTTCTTGTAATAGAGAAGCTCTGATTTTTAAGTTAGGCACATGGCTACTCAGATTAAAAATTACATTTCCTAGGTTACTTTATATCTAAGTATGAGCATAGGGCCATATTTTTACAGAGGTGTCTTTAAAGATAGAAGACATACACTGATTCATCTTTTCCCACTGGGGGAGATAGAATATGGGATGAATGGAGGTCAAGCAGCCATCTTGGAACTTATGTATTTAAGTTGTTGGAACAATATACAAGGAATATGAGTCACTGATGAATATGGAATCACCATACTAATCCTAGACTGTTTTCCTGTGGATTGCTTTGCTTGAGAAAAAAACCCAAGAATTTTCTATCTTATTAAGCTACTTATATTTTGTGTTTTCTGGCACTTACAACCAGTATCTAACTCTAAGTTTGATAACTTATACTCTATGTAATGTACTATGTAATATGCCTTAGTTATATCTACTTATAGTTAGTTATAGTTAGTTATATCTAAATACTATATTTAAAGTCCAAGACTTGTAAGTTCAAAAATCTCATGACTGTATTACATAAGATTGAGGGGAAGAAATATGAAACATTATATAATTCTGTAATTATTTTTGAAACTACATTTTCCTAATACTCCCATCCAATTCTGATAAGCAGGAGTAATGGGAATGGGGGAGTAGTAGAGTTTTCATACCCACCCACAGGGAGAAACATATCAGAGTAAGAACAGAGTAAGTAGCAGATGTGCATGGTTTGAAAAATCTCATGATATATTTCTGTCACACACCACACACCTGTCTTTAGAACCATGGATATAGACATTCACTATCATGTCCCTGGACAATGTCATACACACCTTTATGCTGATAACATGAAAATCAGTGTCTCTGGGGCGCCTGGGTGGCTCAGTGGGTTAAAGCCTCTGCCTTCAGCTCAGGTCATGATCTCAGGGTCCTGGGATCGAGCCCCATATCAGGCTTTCTGCTCGGCGGGGAGCCTGCTTCGCTCTCTCTCTCTACCTGCCTCTCTGCCTACTTGTGATCTCTCTCTCTCTCTCTGTCAAATAAATAAATAAAATCTTAAAAAAAGTCAGTGTCTCTAACCCAAATCTCTCTACTGAGATCCAGTATACCCACCTATACTCTAGATATCATCATCACAATGCTTCAAAGGTATCTCATTCACCCTCAACATGTCCAAAACTAAATTCCAAATTTTGTCTACTTTATTGAAGTATAATTAATATACAGTATTATATTAGTTTCAGGTGTATAATATAATGACTCAACAATTGTATACATTACACAGTGCTTATCATAATCCGTCAATTCCACTATTGAGTATCTACCCAAAGAAAACAAAAGGCTTATTTGGAAAGATATACACACTCCTATAGCATGTATGTGTATGCTATATAGCATGTATGTGTATGTATGTGTGTGTATGTGTATATATGTATATATACACACACACATATATATACATATATATATATGTTATTCAGATGTAAAAAAGAATGAATTGTCATTTCCAACATGAACGGACCTAGAAGGTATAATACTAAATGAAATAAGCCATATCATCACCATATATATTTTATAAATCTTGTAAAATATCTTTCACATCACAATTCAATTACTTACTTTTGCTATTATGATTTCTCTAACTTTCATAGAATGACTCAAGTTATCACCCTTTTACTCTAATTCACTTTTAGACATCTTCTTAAAGTCAGTCACTTATATCTATGAATTTAATCTTTTTAAGCATCAATTGAATTCTCTTTAACATTGGGATATTAAAAATTCTTCACTAGATTTTTAAAAAGTAAATGATATAATGCTCATGAAGTGTTCATCACAGTATTTTTTATCACAGTGCCTAGAATGTTATAATTGACCAACACAAAATTTAGTCCAAGATAATAGGTTTTCAGAATCTCTGCTCTTGATCACTCTGACATACTAGCTCTCAAGTAGATATTATTTACTCAAAATAGTATTTTATCACACAGGAAACAACAGATGCTGGTGAGAATGTGAACAAAAGGGAACCCTCTTATATTGTTGGTGGGAATGCAGCCACTCTGGAAAACAGTATGGAAGTTCCTCAAAAACTTGAAAAGCGAACTATCCTATGTCCCAGCAATTGCACTACTAGGTATTTACCCAAAGGATACAAAAATACTGATTTGAAGGGGCACATACACCCTGATGTTTATAGCAGCATTACCAACAATAGTCAAATTTTGGTAAGAGCCTGAATGTCCATCAACTGATGAATGGATAAAGAATATGAATGGAGGAACATAGGGGAAGGGGAAAAAAGAGAGGGAAACCATAAGAGACTCTTAATGATAGAGAACAAAGTGAGGGTTGGTGGGGAGGTGGATAGGGGATGGGCTAAATGGGTGATGGGTATGAAGGAGGGCACTTGCGATGAGTACTGGATGTTATATATATGTGATGAATCACTAAATTCTATTCCTGAAATCAATATTACAGTATATGCTAACTAACTAGAATTTAAATAAAAATTTGAAAAGAAAAAAAAAAGAAATTAAGATTATGGAATTAAGACTAATGACAAAGTCTAGGATATAACCATGAGACTAAGGGGTTACACTAGGCTAGAGTCAAGCTCATTGAAGAAGAGTTCAGGGAACTAACAGGTCAGGATGATGGAAGGATTCTTTGTATCTGTATTAAAATTATCAAGAATTATGAGTAAATTAGAGAAAACAAAAATGAACCACAAAACCACAGAAAATAAGAAGAAATGCCTAGAGAATCAGTAAATGATGGCAACAATAAGGGACAATGACAGATACATAATGAAAGCATGAGAATCAGTATTGAGAGGTCATAGATAGGGAAAAGGGAGAATGGTCTGGAAGCAGCAATAAGGAACAAGGAGACCTTCTCCACTCTTCGGCCCAGTGTGGAGAAAGCTGTCGAACAAAAACAGCCATCACTTGAGACAGATGTCAGGAAAGCAGAAACTTAGGGAAAGAGCCAGGTTTCTTTCAGAGCAAGAAGATGAAAAGAATATTCTAAGAATTGGTTGAAGAACAGGAGATTTTACTTCTAATAGAACTCAAATTCCAAAGGGCACCATGGAAGAATTTTAGAAGTTAGATAAAGGCAGGGAAAAGAACAGAATAGGGGTATTTGGAACTCAACGGGGATTAGAGTGTAGGAGTAGAGAGGTGACCTGGATGTCTGGAGACTCCTTTGGAGGCTGACATAAATAGGCATAAATGGAATAATATAGTAGTCCAGGGAGATATGGTACCGATGCTGTGCTGATAGGCTGTATCAACATATAGAGAAAAATGGATTTCTTGGGCTTCTTAACAATGAAAATAAAAAGTTAGGAGTAGGCGCGCCTGGGTGGCTCAGTCTGTTAAGCGTCTGTCTGTTAAGGGGCTCAGGTCATGATTCTGAGATCCTGCGATGGAGGCCCTGTTGGGCTCCCTGCTCAGCAGGGAGTCTGCTTCTCCCTTGCCCACTGACCCTCCTCTACCTGTTCTTGCTCTCGCTCTGTGTCTCTCAAATAAACAAATAAAATCTTAAAAAAAAAACTTGGAAGTAAAATGGTCTGAATATAATGTACCATCTCTCTCTTAGCTTCTTCTATTGGGGAAGGAGCAGTTTTATTTTAAGCATATGTGATCCATCTCGACCCCTACCAATGGACTCAAGGATTTTGGAGTACTTACCACACCAAGCCGTACCTGGTCCCCCTCCTCTCCTCCTCCCCTTCATTATCTTACCAAAGTAATGACTTGAATAAAGAGAATTTTGAGAGAGTTAGAAAACAATGTCATGGCAGATAGTAAGGGTAGAAGTTTAGACCAGAGAGAGCAGCCTTGTGGATCCTTCGGTCCTTTGTGACTATGCACTTAACTTTCTGGTAGGATGAACCCTGATTTATCCTTCTCTATAAAGCCTCTGGGATCCCTTACATCTTCTCAAGACATATAAATTCCACTCTACTCATTATTTCCTTAAATTAACTGTAAGAATACAAATCTGGTATGTATCTTGCCCTTTAAAATGTATGTATATTTATGTGTATTGTTAATTATGTCAGATGAAATAATTAAATTTTTCAGCTAAAGTTTTCAATATAAATGACATTATGTTCTATAGATAGTAACAATAAACTTTGAAGGTACAAAAAGCTGACAAGCATCAACCCAAAATCTCCAAAAACTGAAATTCTCCTACTTCTGAATGAAAAGTTATCTAACCAATCAGTTATTTACTTAGTTTTATTCAAGATCAATAAGTTGCTTAAAAAAATATATTCTATAATATTCAGCTTGAGCTAAATTCTCTAAATGCACTCACATTCTGTTGATTAACTTCTTAAAGGCAGGTTGCTAATATAGGCCCAACAAGATAGGCAAAAATGCAACTTGTGCTCCAAACATAATATTGGGTTTATCCTTAGTCCATGCTTCAAATAGCAACCTATAGTCTTTTTTTTTTTT
>ML094975.1:32795-44880 GCA_003697995.1 Taxidea taxus jeffersonii
CCCCAAGATAATTGTAGCCATGTTCTGGGGCTAAAGTTGTGTGCTGAAAATGGATTCAGATTTTGTTTCTGGTGTTCATACTTTTTTTAAGAAGATCTTTATTTAAATTCCAATTAGTTAATATACAGTGCAGTACTAGTTGCAGATGTACAATTTAGTGATTCCACACACAGAGAACCTGGTGTTCATCACAAGAAGTGCACTCCTTAATCTCCAACACCTATTCAACCCATCCCCCGACTCACCCCCACTCTGGTAACCAACACTGTATTCACTATAGTTAAGAGTCTGTTTCTTGGTTTGCCTCTCTCTCTTTTTTTCCCTTTGCTTGTTTCTTTTGTTTCTTAAATTTCACATATGCGTGAAACCATGTGGTATTTGTCTTTCTCTGACTTATTTTTCTTAGTGTAATACTCTCTAGCTCCATCCACATCATTGCAAATGGCAAGATTTTGTTCTTTTTTATGGTTGAGTAATACAGATACAATGGAATATTACTCAATCGTGTGTGTGTGTGTGTGTGTGTGTGTACAGGTATATACATATCACATCATTTTTATTCATTCGTGAATCAATGGACACTTGGGCTGTGTTTTGGCTGTTGTAGATAATGCTGCTATAAATATTAGGGTGCATGTACCCCTTGAATTAGTATTTTTGTATTCTTTGGTTAAATACCTCATAATATGATTGCTGGGTAGTAGGGTAGTTCTACTTTCAACCTTTTGAGGAACCTCTATACTGTTTTCCACAGTGTCTGCAATAGTTAGCATTCCACCAGCAGTGCAGTAGGTTCCTCTCTCTCCACATCCTCACCAACATCTGTTCTTTCTTGTGTTATTAATTTTAGCCATTCTGAGTGGTGTGATGTGATATCTTATTGTATTCTGGATTTGAATTTCCCTGGTGATAAATGATGTTGAGCATCTTTTCATGTGTCTGTTAGCCATGGGTATGTCTTCTTTGGAGAAATGTCTATTCATGTCTTCTACCCATTTTCTATCTGTGTTATTCGTTTTTTGGGTGTTGAATTTGATATGTTATTTATATATTCTGGATACTAAGCCTTTATGAGACATTTTGCAAATATCTTCTCCCATTCTGTAGGCTGTCTTTTAGTTTTGTTCATTACTTTCTTCACTGCGCAGAATCTTTTTATTTTGATGAAGTCCCAATAGTTTCTCTTTTTCTTTTTCTTTTTGTTTCCTCTGCCTCAGAAAATGTATCTAGTAATTAGATGCTAAGACTGCTATCAAAGAGGTTGCTGTCTGTGTTCTCTAGGATTTTGATGGTTTCCTGTCTTACACCGAAGGTCTTTCATCCTTTTTGAATTTATTTTTGTGATGGTGTAAGAACGTGGTCCAGTTTCATTATTTTGCATGTTCCTGTCCCGTTTTTCAGCACCATTTGCTGAAGAAAGTTTCTTTATTCCCCTTGTATGTTCTTTCCTGCTTTGTTGTGGATTAATTGACCATATAGTTGTATCCTGTGACTTTGTTAAATTTGTGCATCAGTTTTACAGGTTTTTCCTGGAGTCTTTGGGTTTTCCACGTAAAGTATCATGTCATTTGCAAATACTGTTAAGTCTGACTTTTGATTTAGATGCCTTTTATTTCTTTTTCTTGTGTAATTGCTTGTTGGGTTTGGCCAGAAAACCCTGAGGTGGTGAATGAAAAGATTACTCCAGACACCTTAGTAGGAGAAAGGAGAGGGCCTGGGGACCAGATGCTCTAGTGGCAAAAGGTCTCAAGCCAGACTTTGCTTCCACATTTATTGTGAATGTTATCAAGATAACAAGGGAATAAGAAAAACAAGAAGGAACATGAAGCTGTAGTAATCAAGACAGTGGCATAGAGTATCATGTGACTAGAACAAGTTGTGCTTGTGATGGGCAGGGAGTACGTGGAGTGTGCAACCTCCAAAGATAAATGTTTCTCTTAAGTCAAGGACTTATTCCCTGGATGAG
This sequence comes from Taxidea taxus jeffersonii, assembly GCA_003697995.1. Classification (NCBI taxonomy): domain Eukaryota; kingdom Metazoa; phylum Chordata; class Mammalia; order Carnivora; family Mustelidae; genus Taxidea; species Taxidea taxus. The sequence goes on from ML094975.1 coordinate 34,762, forward strand.
TGCATTGAGCTGCAACAAGAATCTGGCTGTTTTCAGCCCAGAAACCTTAAAGGGGACCCAGTTTTCCAGACACTCTTTGCTTTTCAACTAGTCTATTCTAGGGAGGCATGTGTTTATTAAATTTTATCTAGCCAGGCACTATGCATTCCCATATTTCCCCCTTTTTTATTCTTAGAAGATTGGAGGTCTTGCTGTTCTTGTGCCAGTTACTGGTTTCAAGTTTCCCCTACTGTCATTCCAATTTTGCAGACTGTGAAGAGAAGCAACAAACAAATAAGCAAAAATAGATAGTCCAATGAGTACCCATTTGGTATAGGAAACCCAGTTTTGTGGATTAAACCATTGCAGATTGTTGGAGAGAACACCCCAGGTTTGTTTTAAACTTTTTAAAATATATTTATTTGAGAGAGAGAGAGAGAGCGCAAGTGTGAGAGGGGACAAGGTCAGAGGGAGAGGCAGGTTCCCCACTGAGCAGAGAGCCCGATGCAGGATTTAGTCCCAGGACTCTAGGATCATGACCTGAGCCTAAGGCAGTGGCTTAACCAACTGAGCCAGCCAGGTGCCCTACACCCCAGGTTTTTAAATTGTACTTGTGCTCATTGATGGTGGTGAGAAGCTAAAATTTGTTCCCTTAAATTATGAATACCTAAGGTTACATTGTCATGAAGGGAACCTTGAAGATGCTTTTTAATTATTTCCCGATCATGTTGAGTACCATTGCAATGTAAAGGGGTTACACAAATGGCTATTTGGGCCCAATCACAATTAAGATTTTGGTGAAACCTGGGCCGCTTGTTTTTCTTCCAAGTATTCAATTACTGCTTCTATCAGTTGGAGTCTCCCAAACAATTTTTTAAAAAAGATTTTAGTTATTTATTTGACAGAGGGAGAGAGATCACAAGTAGGCAGAGAGGCAGGCAGAGGGGCAGGCAGAGGGAGGGGGAAAGCAGGCTCCCTGCTGAGGAGAGAGTCCAATGCAGGGCTCAATCCCAGGACCCTGAGATCATGACCTGAGCCAAAGGCAGAGGCTTAACCCCGTGAACCACCAGGCGCCCCTCCCAAACAATTTTTAATTGATTGTCTGTTGTAGTTGAAATCCTCAAGTTACATTATAAGCAATTTGATCAACATATTGGGCAGTTTGGATTGTATGGGTGAGGGTAGCTATGGCAATGTTAGTGGCTGTCAAAATGTGGAGACAGCTTTTACAATACTGGATATAAGTATGCCTAGAAACTTGTGTGCTCTTTTTTTGTTTGTTTTTCTGCTTTTCTTATTTTTATTTTTATTAATATATAATGTATTATTTGCATCAGGGGTACAGGTCTATGAATCATCAGTCTTACACAATTCACAGCACTCACCATAGCACATATCCTCCCCAATGTCCATATCCCAGCCACCTCATTCCACCCTCACCCCACAGCAATCCTCAGTTTGTTTCCTGAGATTAAGAGTCTTTTATGGTTTGTCTCCCTCCCTGGTCCCATCTTGTTTCATTTTTCCCTCCCTTCCCCCCACAACCCCCTATACTGCCTCTCAAATTCCTCATATCGGAAAGATCATATGATAATTGTCTTTTACTAATCGACTTATTTCACTTGGCATAATACCCTCTAGTTCCATCCATGTTGTTGCAAATGGCAAGATTATGGTTTTTATGATGGCTGCATAGTATTCCAGTGTATATATATACCGAATCTTCTTTAGCCATTCATCTGTTGATGGACATCTAGGTTCTTTCCATAGTTTGGCTATTGTGGACATTGCTGCTATAAACATTCAGGTGCACATGACACCACATTTGTATCTTTATGGTAAATACCCAGTAGTGCAATTGCTGGGTCCAAGGGTAGCTCTATTTTCAACTTTTTGGGGAACCCCTATGCTGTTTTCCAGAGTTGGTGCACCAGCTTGCATTTCCACCAACAGTGTAGGAGGGTTCCCCTTTCTTCGCATCCTCACCAACATCTGTCATTTCCTGACTTGTTCATTTTAGCCATTCTGACTGGTGTGAGGTGGTATCTCACTGTGGTTTTGATTTGTATTTCCTGATGGCGAGTGATGTTGAGCAACTTTTCATGTGTCTGTTGGCCATTTGGAGGGCTTCTTTGTAGAAATGTCTGTTCATATCTTCTTCCCATTTTTGATTAGATTATTTGTTCTTTGGGTATTGAGTTTGATAAGTTCTTTATAGATTTTGGATACTACCCCTTTGTCTGATATGGATTTTGGATACTAGCCCTTGCTCTAATATGTCATTTGCAAATACCTTCTTCCATTCTTTCACTTGTCTTTTGGTTTTGTTGACTGTTTCCTTTGCTGTGCAAAAGCTTTTTATCTTGATGAAGTCAAAGAGTTCATTTTCACCCTTGCTTGCCTTGCTTCTGGTGATGTACCTAGGAAGAAGTTGCTGTGGCCGAGGTCAAAGAGGTTGATGTCTGTGTTCTCCTCAAGGATTTTGATGGATTCCTATCTCACATTGAGGTCTTTCATCCATTTTCAGTCTATTTTTGTGTGTGGTATAAAGAAATGGTTCAGTTTCATTCTTCTGTATGTGGCTGTCCAATTTTCCCAACACCATTTGTTGGAGAGACTGTCTTTTATCACTGGACATTCTTTCCTCTTTGTTTTTTTTAAATTTTCTTTATTTATTTGGTAGAGAAATCACAAGTAGGCAGAGAGGCAGGCAGAGAGGGGGCAGGAAGCAGGCTCCCTCCTGAGCAGAGACCCCGATGCGGGGTTCAATCCCAGGACCCTGGGATCATGACTTGAACAAAAGGCAGAGGCTTAACCCACTGAGCCACCCAGGGGCCCCCTCTTTCCTGCTTTCTTGAAGATTAGTTGACCATAGAGTTGAGGGTCCATTTCTGGGCTCTCCATTCTATTCCATTGATCTATGGGTCTGTTTTTGTGCCAGTACCATAATGTCTTGATGATTACAGCTTTGTAATAGAGCCTGAAGTCTGGAATTGTGATGCCGTCAACTTTGGTTTTCTTTTTCAACGTTCCTCTGGGTATTCAGGATATTTTCTGGATATAATCCTAAAATATGAATTTTAAAATATGAATTTTAGGATTATTTGTTTCATTTCTTTGAAAAGAATTAATAGTATTTTGATAAGTGTTGCATTAAATGTGTACATCGCTCTAAGCAGCATAGACATTTGCACAATATTTTTTCTTCCCATCCATGAGCATGGAATGTTTTCCCATTTCTTTGTGTCTTCCTCAATTTCTTTCATGAGTACTTTATAGTTTTCTGAGTACAGATTCTTTGCCTCTTTGGTTAGGTTTATTCCTAGGTATCTTATGGTTTTTGGTGCAATTGTAAATGGGATCGACTCCTTAATTTCCCTTTCTTCTGTCTTGCTGTTGCTGTATAGAAATGAGACTGATTTCTGTGCAATGATTTTATATCCTGACACTTAATGAATTTCTGTACAAGTGCTAGCAGTTTTGGAATAGAATCTTCTGGATTTTCCACATAAAGTATCATATTATCTGCAAAGAGTGAGAGTTTGACATCTTCTTTGCCCATCCAGGTGCCTTTTATTTATTTATTTATTTATTTCTGATTGCTGAGTCTAGGACTTCTACTACTATGTTTAATAGCAGTAGTGATAGAGGACATCCTTGCCGTGTTCCTGATCTTAGGGGAAAAGCTCTTAGTTTCTCCCCACTGAGAATGATATTCGCTGTGGGTTTTTTATAGATGACTTTGATGATATTGAGGTATGTGCCCTCTATCCCTACACTTTGAAGAGTTTTGATCAAGAAAGGATGCTGTACATTGTTAAATGCTTTTTCAGCATCTACTCAGAGTATCATATGGTTCTTGTTCTTTCTTTTATTAATGTATTATATCACGTTGATTGATTGCGGATGTTGAACCAACCTTGTGGCCCTGGAATAAATCCCACTTGGTCGTGGTGAATAATCCTTTTAATGTACTGTTGGATTCTATTGGCTAGCATTTTGTTGAGAATTTATGCATCTGTGTTCATCAAGGATATTGATCTGTAATTCTCTTTTTTGATGGGATCCTTCTCTGGTTTCGGGATCAAGGTGATGCTGGCCTCATAAAATGAGTTTGGAAGTTTTCCTTCCATTTCTATTTCTTGGAACAGTTTCAGGAGAATAGGTATTAATTCTTCTTTAAATGCTAGCAGAATTCCCCTGGGAAGCCGTCTGTCCCTGGGCTCTTGTTTGTTTAGGAGATTTTTGATGACTGCTTCAATCTCTTTGCTGGTTATGGGTCTGTTCAGGTTCTCTATTTCTTCCTGGTTCAGTTTTGGTAGTTTGTATGCCTCTGGAAATGCACCTACCTCTTCCAGATTGTCAAATTTTCTGGTGTATAGTTGTTTATAATATGTTCTTATAATTGTTTGTATTTCGTTGGTGTTGGTTGTGATCTCCTCTTTCATTCATGATTCTATTAATTTTGGTCCTTTCTCTTTTGTTTTTGATAAGTCTGTCCAGGGGTTTATCCATCTTATTAATTCTTTCAAAGAACCAGCTCCTAGTTTTGTTTATTTGTTCTACTCTTCTTTTGGTTTCTATTTCATTGATTTCTGCCTTGATATTTATTATTTCTCTTTTCCTGCTGGGTTTAGGCTTTCTTTGAAGTTCTTTTCCCTACTCCTTTAAGGTGTAGAGGTAGGTTGTGTACTTGAAACCTTTTTTGTTTCTTGAGAAATGTTTGTATTCGTATATACTCTCCTCTTAGGTCCATCTTTGGTGCATCACAAAGATTTTTTTTTAAAGCGCATCACAAATATTTTGAAGAGTTGTGTTTTCATTTTCATTTGTTTCCATGAATTTTTAAAATTCTTCTTTAATTTCCTTGTTGGCCCATTCATTCTTTAATAGGATGCTCTTTAGCCTCCACGTATTTGAATTTTTTCCAACTTACCAGTTGTGGTTGAGTTCTATTTTCAAAGCATTGTGGTTTGATAATATGCAGGGAATGATCCCAGTCTTTTGGTACCAGTTGAGACCTGGTTTGTGACCCAGGATGTGATCTATTCTGGAGAATGTTCCATGTGCATTAGAGAAGAATGTGTATTCTGTTGCTTTGAGATGGAATGTTCTGAATATATCTGTGATGTCCATCTGGTCCAGTGTGTCATTTAAAGCCTTTATTCCCTTGCTTATCTTTTGCATAGATGATCTGTCCATTTCAGTGAGGGGAATATTCAAGTCCCCTACTATTATTGCATTATTGTTGATGTTTTTCTTTGATTTTGCTATTAATTGATTTATATAATTGGATGCTCCAATGTTAGAGGCATAGATATTTAAAATTGTTAGATCTTCTTGTTGGACAGGCCCTTTGAGTATGATATAGTGTCCTTCCTCATCTCTTATTATAGTCTTTGGCTTAAAATCTCATTTTAATGCTGCCAATCTAATATTTCTGCCACTGTGTGTTACAAACCTCTTGTCCTAAGCTGCTTTCAGGATTTTCTCTTTGTCACTGAGACTTGTAAGTTTTACTATTAGATGATAGGGTGTTGATCTATTTTTATTGATTTTGAGGGGAGTTTTCTGTGCTTCCTGGATTTTGGTGCTTGTTCCCTTCGCCAAATTAGGGAAATTCTCTGCTATAATTTGCTCCAATATACCTTCTTCCCTCCCTCTCTTTCTTCTTCTTCTGGAATCTCAATTATTCTAATATTGTTTCATTTTATGGTATTACTTATCTCTCGAATTCTTCCCATGTGCTCCAATAGTTGTTTATCTCTCTCTTCTCAGCTTCTTTATTCTCCATCATTTGATCTTCTATATCACTAATTCTTTTTTCTGCCTCATTTATCCTAGCAGTAAGAGCCTCCATTTTTTATTGCACCTCATTAATTGCCTTTTTTTATTTCAATGTGGCTTGATTTCAGTTCTCTTATTTCTCCAGAAAGGGACTCACTAGTATCTTCCATGGTTTTCTCAAGCCCAGCTAGCATCTTGATAATTGTCATTCTGAACTTTAGTTCTGACATCTTACTAATGTCTGTATTGATTAGGTCCCTACCTGTCAGTATTGCATCTTGTTTTTTTTTTCAGGTGAGTTTTTCCACCTTGTCATTTTATCAAGATAAACATAGATGATGAGAGAACAAAATACTAAAAGGGTAGCAACAACTCCAGAAAAATATACACTAACCAAATCAGAGGAGACCTAAAACCAGGAATTTGAAGAAAAGAGGGAAAAAATATATGTGTATATATGTATATAGATTTTAATATATATTTATTTATATATATTTAATATATAAAATATAATTAAATATATAATTTATCTAGTAAATATAACTTATTATATTTATTATATATGCAATATTATATAATATTAATAAATATGCATGATTCATTAAATAAACATAATGCATATTGCACAGATATTTATATATTAATATGCAAATATAAGAAATATATTTATGTATACTATATATATATACATATACATATGTGTATATGTATATATATATGACTGGTGAATAGAACATGGCCATGCACTTGACTTTGGGTGTATTTTAGTCTGTTAGAGGAAAGTGCCTGCCAAAATTGTAAAGAACGAAAAACTTATATATATACAAAAATAAGGGTAAACATGATTGAAGGGCTGGAATATGACTGTAAAGATTAAATTTAAAGAAGATTCTAAAAAAGGAATTGATAAGATAAGACATTGGTTGAAAAAAGAAAAAAAAGGGGTAACTGCATGGCTCAGTCATTCAGTGTCTGCCTTTGGCTCAGGTCATGATCCCAGGTTCCTGGGATCCAGCTCTGCATCAGGCTCCCTGCTCACTGGGAAACCTGTTTCTCCCTCTCCCACTCACTCTGCTTGTGTTCCCTATCTCTCTGTGTCTCTATCTGTCAAATAAATAAAATATTTAAAAAAATGAAGGAAAGAGGAATGAATGTGATCCAGTTGGAGACCAGAACAAAGCCATGTGCTAGATTTAGTGTATATTTTGATTTGTTAGGAGAAACTGTATCCCAAAATTTTAAAGAATGAAAAACCTGTATGTATACAAAAAATAAATTTAAATACAATGAAGGGATAGAATATGACTATAGCAATGAAAATTTTAAAAGATTTTTTAAAAGGTATTAATAAGATAAAATGGTTAAAAATGTTAAAATAGGAAAGAGGAAAAAATTAAAAAATTAAATAAGAAAAAAAATTTAACTTTGAAAGACTAAAGAATCATGGGAAAAAAAAGCCATGAATTCTATGTGCTGTATTCCCCTAGCTCTGGAGTTCTGCAGTTCTCATTGATTGGTGAACTTGGTCTTGGCTGGATGTTCTTGTTGATCTTCTGGGGGAGGGGCCTGTTGTAGTGATTCTCAAATGTCTTTGCCTGAGGTGGAATTGCACCTCTCTTGCTGGGGGCCCAGATAAGCAATCTGTTTCATTTTGCTCTCAGTACCTTTTGTTCCCTGAATGCTTTCCACACTGCTTTGGAGGTGGAGAATGAACATGGCGGGCCTCCAGCCCTTTAGGAGCCAAGAGCTCAAGGCCCCACACCTCAGTGTGCCCTCAGAGAAAGCAGTCAATAATTCCTGTCTCCCTGGTCTCTGGCTTCACTCTGTTCTCACCCAGCTTTTGACTGAGCATTTCTATCTCTGGTGTCCAGCCCCATTTGGAATCTTCAAACCGAGCAGTTTCCTGCTGTGCATTCCCATGCCATTCCTCATGGAGGAGGAAGGAGGGGGTGCCTCAGATCTGCCACTTGTGGGGTTCATGCTTGAACAGCATTGGCCTGACTGTACCTTGGATGATGGTTTAAAGTAAAGCTGATGAGAGTGCACTCTTCAGCTCTCTCTCTGCAGCTGGCTTACCCAGCTCTATCATAGTCAGACAACTCTGGTCTTTTTGTGACCCTGCTGGTCCTGAGGCCATATTGTTCCCCTGAGGGCTCCATCCCTCACTTAGCCTCTGGAGTGATGTCCCTCAGTAAAGCAGACTTCTAAAAGTTCCGATTTTGTGCTCTGCTCCTCCACCACTTGCCGGGAGCTGACCCCTCCCACTATGGTCTATCTTTGCATATATCACCTCAGATTCACTTCTGGATGTGTTCTGCCTTCTAGAAAGTGGTCACTTTTCTGTTCCTAGAATTGGTGCTTTTCTTCTTTTTGATCTCCTGTTGAGTTTGTAGGTGTTCAGAATGGTTTGATAACTAACTAGCTGAACTCCTGGGACCCGATGATAATTAGGTCTCTTACTCCTCCACCATCTTGCTCTTCCCCCTGTGTCATCTTTTTAATTAAATTAGTGCTTGATTAGAATATTGAGTGATTTATTCCTCCCACAGCCTAGTAAGGTTGACAGGGATAAAGGCAAAAGGGTGTCTTTTTAAAACAAAGTTGTGAGTAGCTTTGTGGTAAGTGATGTTGTAATTACTTAAGCCAGCTACATAATATGCTTTTTGCCTATTGGAAGTTTTGATAATGTGGAGTCCCTCCTCCCTAGATAGGGATATATTGGCTCCAAATAAGAAAACATAATGGTGTGGTATACAGAGTTGAACATCATCAGTAAAGTTCTTATGAAAAATCATGGAGATTAGCAAACTGAGGGGGAGTCCAGATGGTGGAGAAGTAGCAGGCTGGGACTGCATCAGATAGCAGAAGACCAGCTAGATACCTTATCAAATCATTGCAAACACCTACAAATCCAACAGGAGATCGAAGAGACGAGCAACAATTCTAGAAAAAGAAAATTGACCACTTTCTGAAAGGTAGGGCCAGCAGAGAACTTAATCCAAAGCAACGGGAAGATAAACCGTGGGATGAGGGGCTGGCTCCTGGCATGCAGCAGAGCAACAGAGCACAAAATCAGGACTTTTAAAAGTCTGCTCCACGGAGGGACATCGCTCCAGAGGCTAAACCGGGGTGAAGCCCACGTGGGGACAGTGTGGCTGCAGGTCCCGCGGGGTCAAAGAAGGATTGGGGGTGTCTGAGTGTTGAAGAGCTCCCAGCTATTAGAGCAGGGAAGCCGGCTACAGAGACAAAACCGAGGAGTGAGCTCTCAGCTCAGGGTTAACCTAAACCGATCACAGGCTGCTTGAGCTCGGAGCGCGGCCAGAGGCTGGGGAGACAGATTAAACAAGCGTGTTTCTCCAGGCCTGGCCAGAGGCCGGGGAGATGGAGCGAGAAAGTGCGTTTCCCCAAGTGCGGCCAGAGGCCAGGAGATGGGAGTGATTGAATGCTTTTCTCTGAGGCGCACTGAGGAGCGGGGCCCCGAGCTCTCAGTTCCTCTGAGCCACCAGAGATTGGGAGGCTGCCATTGCCATTCCCATTCTCTGGAACTCTGCAGAAAGTGTTCAGGGAACAATACTCCCGAAAGCGAATTACATAGCCTGGCCCCTGGTAAGGGCGTGGCAATTCCGCCTCAGGCAAAGGCACTTGAGAATCATTACAACAGGCTCCTCCCCCAGAAGATCAAGAAATCCAGCCAGGACCAAGTTCACTCACCAAGGAGAACAGCAGAATTCCAGAGGAGGAGAAAGCAAAGCATGGAATTCAAGGCTTTCTCCCAAAGATTCCTTAGTCTTGCAGTTAATTAATTTTTTTTCCTTCTGCTAATTTTTTTAACTTTTAACCTTTCCTCTTTTAACATTTTTTCAACTAGTTTATCTTCACAATACCTTCCAAAAAATAAATAAATAACAAAAATACTTTTTGAACCTTCATTATTATAGTCATATCTAATCCTTCATTGTTTCTAACTTTATTTTTTGTATACGCATAGGGTTTGTTCTTCTAAAAAATTTGAGGTACAACTTCTAATAGATCAAAATATACCCTAAATCTAGCTCCGGGCTTCTTCTAATCTCTAGCCCAAGTAAATTTTCTCCACTTTCTTTTTCTTTATTCCCCCAACCAACTTACTTTACCAACCTCTTTTTTAGAAATCTAAAAAGAAAAAAAAATTTTTTTCTCATCTTTATAGGCACTCCATCCCTTCACTGTGTCTACCCTTATATATGTTTTTCATTCTTTAAAATTTTGGGAGGTAGTTTCTTCTAAGACACCAAAATACTCCCAAAATTAAGTGGGTGACCCTGTTCCAGTCACCAGTCTAATATATATATATATATATATATATATATATAT